>JAGXCT010036591.1:136562-165774 GCA_022495035.1 Philopotamus ludificatus | reverse complement strand
TGTTGATCTCGAGTCCTAGTTTTTTACTTTCACAGATAACTTTTTTGAGCAGATCCGCCATTTCTTCTTCGTTGGTGGCTATCAATGTCGTATCGTCTGCATATCCAAGATTTGATTTTTTTTTTACCCGCTATTTTAAATCCATTTTCAAGAGCTTTTCTCATGATATAATCCCCGTACAAGTTGAATAGGTCTGGGGAGAGTATGCAGCCCTGTCTCACTATTTTGAGCACCGAAAACTTTTCCGACGAACTCGGCCCTATTTTGACTATTGCAGTGTTGTTCTTATACAGGCTTCGGATAATGTGGACAATGTGTAACGGAGCGCCCATTTCTTCCAGCACCTTCCACAAACAATTCCAATTCACGCAATCAAACACCTTTTTGTATTCTATGAACCACATCACTACCGGTATATTGAACTCTCTGCTCTTCTCTATGATTTGGCGGATATTGAGAATTGGCTCTCGGTTTCCTTTTCCTCTAACGAAGCCCGCCTGCTCTTGAGGTATTTGCCAACCTGTCTGGTGTTTCAGACGCTGATTAATGATGTGCAGTAGAATTTTGCTTGCATGTGATATTAATGAAATTGTATAAGTTTTCGAAATAGTCCTTCCATGTTTCCATGATTTTCTTCATTTCCGTGATTGCTTCTCCTCTTCTTTTTTCAATGACACATGACTTTGTTTTGTGATCTCTAGAGAATAGTCTTAATTTTCGGAATAAGTCTTTAAATTCAATTTTGTTTGCGTGACCTTCTATTTCTAAACATGTACTCTCAATTTGAATTGCTTTATCCTTACGGCAGCTTTTTTGTACATGTTTGTTGAGTTTCATGATTGATATGCATTTTAGTAATTTAATAATAACAAATATTATAGGAATTGCCTTGTACTTCTTCTGCGGCTTTTTTTCTTTGCTTTTATCCCTTTCTCTTTAACTGCATTCGACGCTAACGTATTTCGCTTGTAGCCCGTAGGCATCCTGCAACACGCGTTCGGTTCAAACTAGTTAAAAGTGCGCCAGATTGGCAAACACAGTTACAAGGCAGCCAGCCAGCGCCGCGACGCCCATATATCGCCAAGACAAATGTCTCTGCTGAACATTTTCGCAGGGCGGAAGGACTCTCGCATAAATAATGGGTCTCGCCCCCCGCCCGCCTAATATTTGTCGCAACAACAACGGCATCCTTCCAGTTCAAACTTTTGCTGAAAGCAAAAGTGTATATTAGCGGGCCGAGTGTCCTTGTTAATCTTGTACGGTCCCGCTTTGCGTTAGATTTTAGAAAATCCCTTTGTATTCACGTCCCCGCCGGGGATTACCTGATCCTCTATTTTATGTCCGTTGTTGCTCTTTTTTTTAATTCAAATTCAAGGATTCGCTCCGGGTATTTTTAATGATTCAAAGCAAATCTTGAAAATCCTTTTAAAGGCTTCCAGGCACGCAAGCGTGGCACTCTACGGGATAAGTATTCTTTGTCTAGCCTCGGATCTAATTTACGACTCGGCGTGTGAATGCACTCTTATCCATTATCCTTCCGCGGTCTATTTTCAACCTCCTAGTTATACATGCCTTTGTCATGTGGACCACATAAATTTCAAAATTTTCATGAGATATCGTCCACTATTTTTATCTACTCTGCGAAAACGGCAAATCATATTTCTAGTATTATTACTGGGGAAAATTTATCGGCAGAACTGATAGATATTTCAAATCAAACGCAAAACTTCAAGGCAGAAAATCGCGATACACCAAATAAATAAAATACCTAAATTTTCCTTTCCCGATTGATTTTTCCGTTGTGATTAATATTTACGATATGGATGATTCGCAGAACTATGCACGTGAAATATTTAGGTCTCTTGGCCCTCGAATGGGTCTGAATATTGAATGGTTATAATGAATTCATAATGCAGTTTGGAATCGATGCACTTTGTCAGAAAACTCTGCATCAGAAATTGTCGAATCTTTGAATCGCATTATAAATATTTTATTGGAATAAGCATCGAGCTCACTATTCAAGTTTTCCATTGCATATATATTTTTTATATCAACCTATCCGGCTTTAAAACAACCGTGTCGTTCAGAGAGGGTTTATTTATAATGGAAAATAGACCCCAAGCATTTCAAGTCAAGATTCTTAAGCATTCTTCATCAATATCTTTACTGTTCTTAAAAAAATGGATTTACTAATAACTATAATATAACGCGTAAACAACGCATAAAAAATAAACTAACAATATGACGCGTAAAATGAGAAATGGGTCAAATGTTTGATTTGTTTCAAATCGCAAAATACAATTAAAAGCAATTTTTGTATGGGTGCCCAACTTTCTATAGCGTGGTCCCTATCTGAACGCTATAGAAAAGTTGACTGTACACACATACATACATAAGTGGCTTTCTTACCTTGAGGTGGATCTTTGCCACCTGGAGGACACTATGCGATCTCCAGCAGGGACACGTTCGTCACAACCCTGCTACCAAGACTGTGACGGTTGTCTAGGCAAGTTATCTAGGCTCTTCAAATGTAGGTCAGGTCGCCAGTCATGAGCCCGAAAGCCGAGCTGTCAACGCGCGTATTGTAACAATAATAATCGAACGAGGCTAGAGCCAATTCGCATTTAATTTACGGTTTGATCGGGTGCTACGGGGGCACCTCCTGTAGCACACACTTCACCGATTTGGCCTGGATAGCGGCCTGGCTCCTCATGGTTCCGTAGAATCTACGAAACCATGATTGTGCCAACCGCCATCGCCGCCACGTCCAAATACCGACACACGACAACACTCTACTCAAGAGGAAAATGAATATTTATAATATTTATTCTTTAGGCATTTTTAGACAAATACAAAAAGTTTGTGACATGTAGAATTAATATTGAAAGAGTTACCCCACCCCACTGACACGGCTAAGGAAAGTCATAGACTTTAGACGTCTGATATTTTTTATACAGTTAACCGAAAAATGGTAGTTCCAGATTAAGATATCCCGATTCTCGCGATTTAAAGTTTACCATTCGATTAATCAAGCCGTACCGTGCCATATTTGCCTATTTGGGACGCCATGTTTTTGATTTCTCGATGTTTTTTTTCGCTCGCATCCGGTATGATGTGCCGAGTGCGAGTGAAACCGTACGATTTCAGCATAACATGCAGTTACTAGTTTTATTCTTAGAATAATCCATTTTTTTTAAAAAAAGTATTGATGAAGAATTCTTAAAAATCTTGATCTGAAATGCTTGGGGTCTATTTTCCATTATAAATAAACCCTCTCTGAACGACACGGTTGTTTTAAAGCCGGATAGGTTGATATAAAAAATATATATGCAATGGAAAACTTGAATAGTGAGCTCGATGCTTATTCCAATAAAATATTTATAATGCGATTCAACGATTCGATAATTACTGATGTAGTGTTTTCTGACTGCATTCGAGTGCATCGATTCCAAACTGCATTATGAATTCATCGTAACCATTCAATATTCAGACGCATCCAAGGACCAATAGACCTAAATATTTCACGTGCATAGTTCTGCGAATCATCTATATCGTAAATATTAATCACAACGGAAAAATCAATCGGAAAAGGAAAATTTGGGTATCAACACACATTTTTCTTTTCAACAAGTTGTATATATTTTCACATAATCAAACAATAGTATATTAATTAAATGCGTAATCTCCTATAATGATAAAAATACATGGTAAAAACATACAACTATGTAAAACATTCGTGTGCAATTATTTTTAATAAGAAAATCATATAAACGCGATGTTGCTGAATACATTTTGCAAACTTTGAATTAAAAACTAATTAAATATTAAAACACGAAAATATATTCTTATAATCAAACAAGATTTTTATGGTATATATATGGCATCTTGTATAAGTACGTATCTCCATAGATTTTAGCTTAATTCTAGATATACATTTTTTCACTATTCGTGTGATAACAGAAATTATTAAGGCCACTTAAGGAGACGTTTGCTTTAACGTCAACAGCCTTTAGATTCATAAATATCCATACTAAAAATGAAGACAAATAATATTCAAGCAATCAATTAATTACATCCCGGTTTAAAAATAAAATCAAGTCTAAAACAAAATAGGGATTTATTAAATAGTGAAGCATATAACCGATCTTAGATTTAATATCACAGACTCAATTCAGAATATCACTAACTCGCCCGGAACAATTATGAGCCGAACGGAGTTATCATTCATACTCAGTGGTGTAGCGGAACCGGATCGCTGATCGGTATTTCTCTGTACATAATTTGCGACCCGAACAGTGCACTTGATAATATACATCCAAATCAATATCTTCATTGAACGTAAAAAAATCGGATTAAAAACATCTTTTAATACTGTGCACTACACCAGTGTTCCCCAAAAGGTGCTCCGCGGCCCAATGCCGGGCTGCAAACAGTACGCCTAATTTCAAGAAATTCACCATGCAAAAATATTAAATATAGGATTTTTTTCGTTTGCACGTCACTTGTATTTTTAGTAATTGTTAAATAATATTAATAATTGGCAGGATAATGCAACACGATGGTCGCTAGTTTTCTCATAATGGACAGTCATAAATCTTCTCAAATACACAGAAATGAAGATGATAACTAGTGACAAAAACTGCTTCAAGGGTCTTATTTAGTTGCTCTTCAAATATCTAGAACGAAAAAACCATTCACTATCGGTGAGGAGTTAGTAAAGCCTTGCATCGACAATCGAACGAGTTTCCTCATTGCAGCTACGGCCTGGGAACTGGAGGACGGCTTTGTTAGGATTGGTAATGTGATGGAGGACAGCTTGAGGAACCATCCTGGCATTTGCCTTTGGGTGGCTAGGGAGCCGGGGTACTTTTATACCCAGGATGAAGCTGTGTCAGACCGGTCCGACACAGTTCCATCCATTGCCATCCCCCACACAGTATAAATTGTAGTGGCGCTGACGACAACAGGACTGTTTTTTTTTTAAAGCAAAAACTGACGGCCCTCAGCTGGATTTCAAGGTCGAGCGGAAGGACGCCAGCAATAATTAACAGTAAAGCCGTTGAAGAAGTACGATAAGCGCGAGTGAGATTAAGGAGGAGCGGGCTTTGCCCCGATAAGAGGATTCTACTAATATGTGTCAACGAACAGCAGTGCGCCCAGCATCCAGCTGCGAACCCTACAATCCCACAGAAGATGGAATTATAGGCCAATAACAGTGATTTGTAACCTACACCCCATGTATAAGACGCGATGCGAGAAATACGGTGTCGATGTCAAGTTTGTCCAGCCATGCTTCAGCCTGTTCGTCGGCTTTATTTAAGGCGTTGATGCCTCCGCTCAATTTTCTCAGTGGGCAATCGTTCACGATGTGGAGCATGGACTGTATCGGGGCACAGCAGTCACATTTCCGTTCTGTTGACATTCCCCAGTTGTGCAGCATGTTGGTGCGTCGACCGTGTCCCGTATGGATACGGTTAAGTCAACACCACTTTTTCCGCAGTAAGAGAAATCCAATTGAGGGGCTGGTTGGGTCCGCGATGACCTCCTTGTTCTCCAGTGTCGCCTCATTCCATCTTTTCCGCCATGTTGTTGTTAGGTTCTGGTTGAGTAGGGTCTGAGTAGCTGATGTGCATGAGGGGTTTCTGGATTTCAATCTTGCTGGGGGAAGGTGAAGGAGGTCTTTATTTATTATGAATCTCTTCTTATCCCTTCCTTATCTTACCCATAGCCTTCTTAGGGCAGCTTTACGCCTGAGGTCTGCCGGCACTATGTTGCAGAGCGTAGGTAGCCACGCTGGTGGGGTTGACCTTACACAACCTTTGGATTATCTTTGGATTAATAATCCCTTCATGGTGGACATAATTTCATGTACTATTACGAGTAGAGTAAAAGAACAATTAATAGAGTTGTCTTTGGATATCACTCTGATATCCAGACAAAAAAACATTAACATTGCCTCAATTTTAGATAGCAGTGGAAGATGAATATCCATCTTTAAGCTGTAAAGTTATACATTTATTAATGTAATTTTCAACAACCTATTCATGGGAAAAAGCATTTTCATCCAGGTCCTCAATAAAATCCAAACAAAGGAATAGACTGGACGTGAATGAAGGACTTCGTCTGTCAGAGACAGCACTGCAGCCAAGAAAATCCAATATATTAGCAAAGATACGACAGCAGGTTTCCCATTAGTTTGTTGATAAAACCCCATTGTTTTTGTTAAATTTTAATTGTATCAGACAATATTACAATTAAAATTGTTTACTTCTTAATATGCATATCTGTTAATTATAGTTACATATCTCCATCTGTCACAATATAAGATTAAAAAAATGTTCCTGTTTTTACCAGTCGACAGGTCTAAAAAGGTTGGGGAACACTGCACTACACCACTGTTCATACCTATTTACAATTATAACAAAAAATAATTTAAACATATTTAATTTTACATAAATATTAATAAAATACCAATGTCATATTAAAAATATATCTAAATAAACTCTTTGGACTCGGATTTGAACCTGGTAGATATAGTCAACTCGGAGTAATAATTGAAAATGGTGATTTTTAATGCAATCCGATAGTATACGCATAAGAATGATAAGGCAGAACTGCCATTAGGACGTAAGGGTAAATCCTGAGCGGGAAGCTTCAGCTGGTGGTCCTACGAATCTATCCAAGACCTGGGGCACTTGGAACACGGTGGATTAGGGAATTACTGATGATGGGCATATGGATGCAGAAGACGTCCGTATTGAGGGAAAGCGGAGTAGGAACCTTTACTTCGAATCCAGTACCAAAAGAATCTTTGGGAACCTCTACTTCGAATCCAGTACCAAAGGAATCCTTGGGAACCTTCCCCCGTATCAAGTATATTTCATCGGAACAGAGATAAACCCATCGAACTGACGACATCTGACACAGTATTTCAATAAACGATCATCTTCAAAACAAAGCGTGTTTCACTTTAATACCGCTCTTTGAAACAATCGTCAACTACCGGACGGTCATAATTTGGCGCCAGCGATCTCGTGTACCTTTTTTGATACGCGAGCTCGGGTGCCTTAACATAATTGGTGGCAGCGGTGGTATACCATTTTTTGGACTACTGTCGCACCCCCTTAACATTATTGGACAGCGGTGGGATTCTTGAAAACGACGACGGACCTCTCATCATGTCTTTAAATTTCGAGTTTGCGATGCAACTTATTGCACCGTACGACGGGAATCAGGTGGGATTATCCGAATTTATAAACAGCACAGAGCTCGCATTCGAACACTGCCCAGACGAAAAAAAAACCATTATTATTAACCTTTTGCATAATTAAATTATCGGGCAAAGCTCAAACACTTGCATCGAAGATAAAAAGGTTAGATAATTTGAAACGGGCCCTAATAAAGAAATTGGGATAACTAAGAACAGTACTAAATTGGACCTCCGGAACTGCAAACAAGGAAAATCCGAGCCGGTGTCAAATTTTTTCAATCATCTCGAACGTCACCTATCAGAAAACATTGATGACTATCAAGTATAGCGATTACGATGATACCGAAATCGTCGTCCGCAAGAAAATCGCGCATGAAACGCGCTCAAAACCTTTTTATTGGGGTAAAACCCGAACTAAGCTCATTTGTGCGAATGTCTCGCCCCGCATCTCTTGCGTTGGAAACGGCAAGAGAAGAAGAGCTCTTCCGTATCGCATGCATCCAAACAAATCGACCGGAAGCTCGATTCGCAGATACCCAAATCAAACGGGAATATAACCGAACGGAACCGCTCCATAATTTTTCAAATCAACCGAACTTAAATAAATTGTATCAACCGGGACCTTCTTATCCAACGGCATCTAACACAATAATAGGACATGGCTACAATTTGAGAAATAAAACTTGCGCTTGTTGGAAAAATGCGGGCCACCTTATTTCCGAATGTCGGACAAGGGCTGCAACCAATAAAAAAACGGAAATGCGCCCAAAGAGACCGTCACTCCAGGGACCTTAAATCAAATAAAAAATGAACACCCGTCCGAAAATTATTCGTCGACAAATGACGCAAAAAGTTATTTCTGTAACTCTGTACCTAAACCCAATAAAAACGAACTAAGAATAAAAAATCATTTCGTCCCACAAATCATCAGTCCTTATTTAACAATCATCCGGAAGTCGTGCAATTAAATTTATCACCAAACATTCCTCAAACACAAAACGAAGATTTTTCGTCATCCGTAATTACAACAGAATTAAAAAATTCTGCTAATTCAGAAAATATCGAAATTTGTCACAATTCAAAAGTTTCGCAATTACATTCACTCTCAACCAGCATTGGTCATATTCAAAACGATACTTCTTCTTCATCTAATATTACAGAATTAAAAAATTCTCTCCTTTCTAAACCAATTGTTTACGAAAACATCACCGGTCCAGGAACATTGGCTCAGGTCAAGAGCGAACACAGGTTCAAGCATAAAAATAAATCAACACGTCCATTTAAAATAGACAAATTAGCCTACTTCAATTCTAGGAAACTGCGAACCAAATTTATTGGACTGTATAAAAAATCTTTAAATGTTGGGCTTCGAAATAATACATTTAAATTATACAATTCGTCGAATTCAACTGATTCTCACTCGTTATCGTTATTTTAATTTTGTTTATTATGTATCCTTCTTCTATACCTTTGTAAAGTGCAAAGTTGTTTCTCTATCAACTAAAAAAACTCAAATCATAATAAATAAAAATCTTAAGCGAAGTGAAATTAGTGAAGTGAAGAACAATTAAACCAAATGTGTTAGTCATAAGTTATTCTATGCCACAGCCGCATATCTTATTTTTTTGTAACTATGTACCACATGTCATTCTCTGTACCGTAGGTTTAAATAATTGTTCCTTTATTGTATCTTGTATTTCTATTTCTAAATTATAATTTCTAATTCAAAACAAAGCGTGTTTCACTTTAATACCGCTCTTCGAAACGATCGTCAACTAACCAGACGGTCATAATTTGGCGCCAGCGGTCGTGTACCTTTTTTGATACGCGAGCTCGAGTGCTTTAACATAATTGTTGGCAGCGGTGGTGTACCATTTTTTTGACGATTGTCGCACACATCTCTCTCTTCATCCCGATTGTCACCTACGCGGCTAACTTCTGGGGACATCGGGCCTGCATTTCAGCGGTGAGCCGCTGCCTGCTATCAGCCAAGATTGCCGTTGCTGTACTCCTTACAAAGGCGTACCGTACCTCATCCACGGCTGTCCTCACCGTCCTGGCGGGTGTCCTGCCCCTCGACATTGAGCTACAAGTTCGCTCGGCGGTTTGGAAGTCTTCCCGCGGCCTAGTTACCGCGATCGGGGCCTCTACATATACGCCACCCGAATCCAACGAACATGGTCAACGTGAAACCTCCTCTCAGCGCCGGGCCATCCGGCAACTTGCTGTCTCGATCTGGCAAAAGCGCTGGGAACAAGAGTCCACGGGAAGAGTGGGTTTCCAGTTCTTCCCCAACATCTCCGTCCGCCTTGGGAAGCGCTGGCTGGAGCCGAACCACCATGTGTCCCAATTCATTACGGGCCACGGGGCGTTCAACTCAAACCTCAATAGACTGGGCCTCAAGGCGGATCCCCGCTGTAACTTCTGTGAGTGCGCCCAACAAACTTCTGAACACATACTGTGGGAGTGTCCGGAGTTTGTCGTTGAAAGGTCCGCAATGCTCGATGCTGTCAGACTGGCCCCTGGCCCCATCGGTCACCAGGACCTGGTTGCTAGTGGCCCTGCTTTCAGGGCCTTTAAGGTCTTTGCCGGCCTGGTCGGAGCGAAAATCAGTTCCCTCAACCCTACTCCTTAACCTACTTAGGTGCGGTTGTTAACCGTGATTGGTTTGCTATTTCGTAATCTAGTTCGCCATGCTGGCCCGTCAAAGGAGGTCTACCCTGTTGACCACCGTAGGGCGGGCCCGTAAGGATAACCTCTACCCCTTTTACTCACTATGTTTTATATATACGATTGGATTTTCCTAGATTTAGTATGTTTAGCGCTAACAAACTCTATTGACATGTTTTTACCTTCTTTAATGATGTAAAATTGTTGAGGTTTTAATAAATATGTTGTCGCACCCCCTTAACATTAATGGTGGCAGCGGTGGGATTCCTGAAAACGACAACAGACCTCTGAAGACTGGCACATCAAGTGTTATAACAAGTCGACGCATCAGCCAGAGTTCCTGTCATCGGAGACTGTCCAGCAGCACGCAGCAGCTCAAGGAATCCAGAACCTGATCCTGAACTCAACGGTCAGTGATCAACAATCGAAGACCGGAAAAACCGTGAGTCACGTTTTGCACACCTCCCCCCCCCCCCTTTTTTTGTTTTTGAATTTTTTGTCTTTGTCATCATGTCTTTAAATTTCGAGTTTGCGATGCAACTTATTACACCGTACGACGGGAATCAGGCAGAATTATCCGAATTTATAAACAACGCAGAGCTCGCGTTCGAACACTGCCCAGACGGAAAAAAAACCTTATTATTAACCTTTTGCATAATTAAATTATCAGGCAAAGCTCGAAGGCTTGCATCGAACATAAAAAGGTTAGATAATTTGAAACGGGCCCTAATAAAAGAAATTGGGATAACTAAGAACAGTACTCAACCTGCAGAACTGCAAACAAGGAAAATCTGAGCCGGTGTCAAATTTTTTCAATCGTCTCGAACGTCACCAAATACAGCGAAGATGAATGTATCAGAATTCATTTAAAAATGATCCTCGCACTTGGTTTTTTGCCCGTAGCCGATGCTCCAATGGCATTTAAGGATTTGGTCGACGACTGTCCTCCTCAGTTGATACTTCCCAGTAACAGATTACTGGGAAGATAATTATATTAGGCAACCAGGCAACAAATGACACAGAGAGGATTGGATCTACACCCTGAGTTTAAGCCATCCTGCACTCTGACTAAGAGTCTTGTGCAGACGAAAGTCCCATCTAAGCAACTGCGGTACGCGACGAGATCAAGCATTCATCGGCACAGCTAACTTATGGAACGGCGCTACGCCTACCCGGTGACTTCTTTGCGGATACACCGCCAGTGGAACCAGAGATATTTGCAAGAGAAAGCCGCTCTTAATTTGTCATAACAATACAGTACAACTCAGCACCTCGACAACTCGCTTTAAATTACTAAGAGGCGTCGAAATGCGATCAAAAGACAGCCTGCAAATAATGAAGATTATGGATCAAGAGATAGCGATACAATTTTCTGACCGCATCAAGCTAAGGGATGATGCTCGTAAGCAAATGTTAAAAGTCCAAGAAGAAACCCAAGAAGGCCGTTTCTTACGACATTGGGGAACTAGTGGCCATCCATCGAACTCAATTCGGAACAGGGTTGGGGATCAAGCCGAAATTTCTCGGACCATATCGAGTTGTTAATGTACAACTGCATGACCGGTATGGGCTGGAGAAATGTGGAGACTTTGAAGGACCACTAAAGACTACTTCAGCAGCTGACTTGATGAAACCATGGCCCGGAACTCATCCGAGGACGGATGACTAAGAGTCTTGTGCAGTCTATGCATGAAGTGCATGAATGCAAAAATCATTACAAAGAATCTACAATTATTATTAGACAATCTAGATTGGACTAAAAGCTTGGATGGGATACCTTTGATAGTGACCCCATCCAATAAAAATGCTGCCGTAAACCAGCTTACGACAAAAAAATGTAGGCAATAACCACTTTTCAATGAAGCAGCAACCACCTACACGACCAAAAGAAGAGTATTTCTTTTAAAAAAGATACACTCCCTAAAAATCCTTATTTACAATGTCACATTCTAAAAATTTGACTATTCCATTTCGAGTATCATCCAAGTTGAATATTGGTTAACTGGGTAGGGAGATTTGGCGTCCCAAAATCAATCATTACGGATCAAGGCCGACAATTCGAATCGCATGAGTTGATAAAACTATTGGGGATTAAATATCAGAGAACATTCCCATACCACATGCAAACGGTATGATTGAACACTGGCATCAAACCTTAAAGACCGCCCTGATGGCACAAGAAGATATCCGATGGACAGAAAAACTGCCAATGGTGCTATTAGGCTTGCAAAATGCGGTACGCGACGAGATCAAGCATTCACCGGCACAGATAACTTATGGAACGACGCTACGCCTACCCGGTGACTTCTTCGCGGATACGCCACCAGTGGAAGACATTTGCAAGACGAACAGACATTCCGTAAAATACCCCCAACACAAACCAGACACCATGGAGAACATCGATCCTTCGTACATTGAGACCACTCCGTGTTTATGCGCGGAGATTCCGTTAGAACGCCGCTCCAAGCTCCCTACCAACCTAAGAACCGTTTAAAGTTTCCGAAAGGAACGACAAAGCATCCGTCGACTCGAGATCGCAGCCTGGCATGCCACGTCGAGCCCACAGTCGGTTCCGTCGCCCACAGCCGGCCCCTAGTCGAGGATCAGCAAGGAAGGGTGCCTCTACCGACACTCTGGACTCTCGACTGCCTTGAGTGCCGTCATTGTCAGAGTTCACGACATAGAGCCTACCAGGACGTCACACGATCACGTGCTCTCCCAACATAACCTAACAGCTGCCGCGTAACTATAATTTCTATATAATAAATGTGTCGATGTATTCAACATTATAAACTGTGTTTGCATTTCATCCACCGGGAGAGTAAAGGCTCGCCATGGTCCGAGTCACGAATCCCTCTACATCCTTTACAAGTCCAACCAACCGATAGACTAAAAACTTGGATGGGATACCTTTAATAGCAACCACAACCAATAAAAAATGCTACCGTAAACCAGCTTACGACGAAAAAACAAATGTAGGCAATAATCCTGAATGAAGCAAATTATTGCCGGAAAATATTTAAATGAAGAGTGTTTCTTTTAAAAAAGATACACTCCCTAAAAAACCTTATTTACAATATCTGGCATTCTACGAATTTGACTATTCCATTTCGAGTATTATCCGAGTTGTACCAACCTGAACCACAATGAGTCAGGTTCACATTACAAATCCAAAGGGTTAATTTAGAGCTGACTCTAATGTAATATTCTACACTTTCTGGCAAATTCAGGAACAATTTGATATAACCATTCGGGTTCGATTATCGACAGTCCGTTTATGTACGTTCGTTGAGTACTGATGAGTTCTGTATATAACAAGCATTGTGGCGGAGGTGCTAGCCCGTGTAGAACGGACGATGGATGGATAGCTGCCGTCATTCCGGACGCCGTCATGTATCTCCCTCCGCTAATATTCGCACTATTTCGTACCCAGGCTATATTCACGAACAAACCTGCCACTAAGCATTTGATAACCTAAAAAACAAATTGTAAATTGAATACGGAACACACGAGTAAACAAATTATAGCATAGTCTTGACACAAAGAAAGGAGACGGTTTGATGACGAGATCAAACCTGATTGCAACAGCTATTGGGATAACAGAAGGATTTTTAACCTGTTCTTGTTGCACTCCACAAGATGACAGCTGTAATTTTTGTCTAACACAAAGATCTGCCAATTGATTTCTTATTTTTTCAGCATACGTGAGATTGCGAAAATTTAAATAGTTATCTTTTGCACCATTTCTACAAATGCATTAAATAAAAAAATATTACTAACTAACAATGTATCATTAAATGCATTTAATAAAAACACTTACCCGCTTCTGCGGTATATTACTATAAGATTTATAAACATTTAATAGAGTAATATGATCTCCTAACGGCGATTTAAATTTCATTTTGGCTAACGATGCTTCTTCCCTCTTATTCAATGGAGTATAAAATACACCGTCACTTGATAATAATGCGACAATAGTTAAAGCCTTGAATATATTTAAAAAATATATTAATAAACAGTGATAAGTATTTAATTTCGAAAAATTAATAATATATTAACCTCTTCTAGACACCCAAATTCTGGTGCATTGATAAGCATTTTTGCAAGTTTTGGATCAATTGGAAAGGCACACATTTTTTTACCCAATTGTGTTAACCCAATCGCATCAACGCCAGTAACTGCACCTATAAATTAAAATTATTATTATTTAAATGGCCTTCTAATAATAAAATAATGTTGGGTAAAGCGAGAAGCAAATATCATTTTATGTGTTGTGTTACTTTGTAATCGGTTTATCACCGGCTGCCGTTGAGTTAACAGGTCACGGTTGGTACAGGTTTTTCACTTCAAATACACCCTTTTGCATTTCAAATTAACTGCAAAGTGGTTAATTTGATTTGCAAAAGGGTTAATTTGAAATGCAAAAGGGTGTATTTGAAGTGAAAAACCTGTATCGAGGTAAAGGCACAAAAAAAGACAAGGACTTTGGGTGCCGTGTAAACTTTATCCAACGGTCTTGGTACAACAAAATGAATACAACAACCCTCTACTGTCTAGATACGAAACCGATCCGTTTCTTAAAAGGAATGTTACTGAAGATGCGAAGTGGATCTTTTACAACAATTTGAGGAGAAAAAAGGGTGTCTGATGAAGCCAAAGCTCTACAATAGGGCTGTTGCGCCTATGATGATGATGATGATGATGATAACAAAAAGTCTAAGATGAGAACATTTGGGTCTGTATATTGGACTGGATATCCTGGAGAGGAGAATTTTGAGACGAATACAGGGATATACCCGTCCGCTATCAGAGTGGCCAGACTCCGGTTGGCCGGTCACGTTTTAAGGATGCAGGACAGTCAGCCGCCATAAAGGCTTATGGTCGACAAGTCGTCCTGTCCCGAGGAAAGGAAGACCGAGACTGGGTTGGTTAGAGTGTACAGCGGGACGCGGCATCAATGAAAATTACTGGAAGATGGAGCGACATGGCGGCAGACCGGATAAAAAGGAGACGGGTGTTGGATGAGGCCAGGGTTCTACAATAAAGCTGTCGCGCTTATGATGATGGTTAGAAAATTACAGCAGAAGTGTATTATGCCCAATTAGTAAGATTAGAGGAAGTACTGCTTAATAAAGGATCGTTTTTAGTAAACAATCAAAGATGACTTCTCATGATAATGGAAGATCACACACAGAAAGAACTGCACAGGACAAAATAAGGAAACTAGATTCAAAAGCTCTGCAACATCCACTATATTCATCTGATATTACACCTTCAGACCATCACAATTTTAAGTCGATGAAACATTCGCTACGAGAAAAAAAAGAAATGGACATACATTAGAGTTGTTTTTTTTTAGCAACAAAAGTTGCCTTAGCTACTCAAATTTTACGAAAGAGATATTTAAAAAAATCCCTATTCTATGGAGAAAGATCATAAATAACAACAGAATATATTGAACAGTTTTTGTTTAAATAAACTCTTTGTCGCAATAAAAAAAAATGTAACTTCTTTCCGCTTTACCCAATATATTGTTGTAAATTTACCTAATTGTTTCAATAAATGCATTGCGCCTTTCATTGCTTCCTCAGGAGGCTTATCGATTAAATCAAAATTAATAGGATCTATATTCAAAGATAGCATCTGAAGAAGAGTCGGCGCAAGAGGACATCTCAATATATCAGGTGTCGTATGTGGCTGTAAATTTTCAAACTGTTCGCCGGTATAGAGTCTATAACATTTTCCGGGAGAGTCCCGACCGGCTCGTCCAGTGCGCTGCCAACATGCCGCCTTCGAGCAAGATTCGACGCGTAAGAATTCGGCACCAGTCGTAGAACAATATCGTCTATTATAACATAACATAATTATAAAAAAAAAAAACAAAAATAAATAAATATGTATCCTAAATCATTGTTTATGAATTACCGTGATTTAACAACGCCGGAATCTATCACACATTTGATATTCGGTATAGTGATGGACGTTTCTGCGATGTTTGTCGCTAATACAATTTTTCTGATACTTGGGTGAATGGGCTTCCATGCTTCCAACTGCTGTGCGGGCGGAAGTCCAGCGTATAACGGTAGAACTCTAATGTTATTACCTCCGCTCTCCTAAAGTAATTTTAAAATATTAATTCCCCAGTCGTTGGATTGTAAATATAATACAGATGATAAAATTCTATGAATTGATGGTTCGACTGTCACATTTTATTTATTTTGTTGGTTCACTTGACTAACGCATCATGGAATCAAATCACATAAAAAATAAAGGTTCCAGAAGTGTTTTAAAATTTGAAAAAAAAACTGGCATAAGTGTACGATGCACTGATGGAGACTACTTTGAAGTGTACACTATTAATATCGATGAATAAATAAATATTCTTTGCGGAAAAACAAAAATTCGTAAAATTCTCGTACTTACTTTGGATATTTTTCGGATATTATATGCAAGACTTTCAATTTCTTCTTGTCCCGTTAAAAATACGAGCAAATCGTGACTGAAAAAAACGTTGAAAATGAGATAAATAGATTTAATAGGACCGAAAAATAATCAAAATGTATTCGATGAGCTCATTCACAGCTAGTTTGTGTCGAGACACGGTCCCGCAAACACGCAAGTTTTGTTATTACGTTAAAGCTATAGTTGTAAATTTTATTTTTCAGTTAAAAAAAATCCGATTACTTTTCGGTCCTCCTAATATTTATATAAATATTTATGAGATGAAACTTACTTAATCGGAGTTTCTTTGTGCACTTGAAATATTGTACATAGAGCTGAATCTTTATAATCGCTGCATTTAGATTTCATATGATAAACTGTGACGGGAAAAGTGCGTCCCTCCAAATATATCACTGGGCAATCATTTAAATAGGTACTGAATACATCGACATTCATCGTAGCGGACATGACAATAACCTAAAAAATATCATTATATTTTCAAATTGATATTAGTAAATATGGTAGGCCTCCGAGAACACGGTTCAAATAAAATTCACCGTTTTCTTTGGCGAAACTGCCATCATTGTCCCTTACATCGATAAAGGTTAGAGAGAATAATGAATATTATTATCATGTATCGTAAGTCGCGTTATCGAGGGGCCTGTCTGTATATATAAAGATATATATAATACCTTTAACGGCATAACATTCTTTTTTTTCCGCTCGCTTTGTGCTTTTTTAATTATACCGAAAAGTACATCGGTAGAAACTGTGCGTTCATGAGCTTCGTCTAAAATCAACACCGAATAAATCATCAGAAGCGGATCAAGCATTGCTTCTCGGAGCAGCATACCGTCGGTCATATATTTCAACTTAGTCTTATGCGAAGTCATGTCTTCGAATCGCACTGTGTAGCTGTAAAACATAAAAAAAACATAAAAAATCAAACATGGATATAAACATATTAATATTAAATTAAATATGCGATGGAATGTCAAATATACCCGACGAATTCGCCGACTTCCGTGTTCATCTCCATCTCTTGAGACACCCTCATAGCGATCGTAATTGCCGCTACTCTACGGGGCTGAGTCACGCCTATCATTCCGTTACCTTCCATGCGTATTTCGTGAATCATTTGAGGGATTTGGGTGGTCTTACCACTGCCCGTTTCTCCAATAATTATCATGGTACTGTTCTTTTTAATCTCTTCTAATAACCTAAAAATTGATCCATGAATCAAGTATTTATAGAACGTTTGCATACTCCTCCCCCACGTGATGAACAAATAACCTCGATTGAGCCTATAGCCAGTTAGTAAATGGCATGGAATGATCGTTATAAATAAATTTTTGATGTATTACCGTCGCCTTACTGCAAACACGGGGAGTTTCTTGCGCTGCTCTTGCAATGGCACTTGAGGCTTGATCTGAATATCTTCTTTACATTGTGAGATCTTCAATTCGGCCCTCTCAATCGTCGGCATCTCCACTTTTTTAAAGTTCGGTTTGAATTTTTTTTTCTTCTGCACGATGCCATTTTTAGAGCGTTTGACAAAGAAATTGCCGTTGATTCCATTGGTATTTGATGCGCCATTCAAAGTGATGTTGTACTTAGAGTCCATGGCTGCTATTGCTGGCCTCGCGCATGTTCTCGTCAACAAATATCACCACGTGCGTAGTAGGTAGCTCTGCACTCTGTGTTGCCATATAAAGAATATATAATTAACTGATATTTTTATAAAAATTCTACATAATAAAATACAGTAAAACCTCGTTTTCACATGAGCAGAATTCGCGTTTTCTCGCTATTTGCGGTTAATTTTTATAATCCTGTTTTATTTTAGTACCCCGTTTTTAACCTCGAATCTTCGTATTCCTTCTAATTACGTTTTTCTTTTTACCCCCTTCAAAAACGTAAACATTGGGGTTCGCTGTATGTTATATAGATCTAAAATATAAATATTATAAACATTTTTTATTTAAAATAAATAAAAATGTCACCCTAAGTGCATTATTTACGATAAAATTACGATAAAATTACAAATACGAATGACAACTGTGAGGCTTAATGTTAAATAAGAAATTGTTATTTTGATGTTAAATGACAGAAAGATTCCAAATCGCCATTCGTTCATATAAAGGTGCGTTTCCGAACTCCGCGCACTTTCGACGCGATGAGCGACGGCAAATGATCGCTACCTACATTGCGTGTAATTGTTACTTTTAAGTGCGCAGTGGGCAGTGCGCACTTGAAGCTACACGCAATGTAGGTAGGGTTTATTTGCCGTCGCTCATCGTGTCGACGGCGCGGGGGTTCGGAAACGCACCTTAAAGATTTGATAAACATTTTATACACATTTTTTTATTATTATTTATATATTATATATTAAAGACTGTAAAGATGCAATTAATATTCCCCCAAGTGTCGAACCACGAAACAGGTTAATTGTTAATTGTTTATATTATGTCAGTTGAATTGAAATAATATTATTTGTTTTATAAATATTAATTTAACGCGGGATAGGTGGCAATAAATTAAGTAATTCCAACGCGCCAAACTACCCACATAAATACTAGTTTTTATAAAACGTGCGGAGGCAATGGGTGTCTTCCTCTTACATACCTCCTGGCCAGTGTTATAAAGAATTCCCTCATTCATAGTTTTCGTCGGACACCTATCCGACTACTAACTTAGCTCATTCGCGGTTTACTTGCAATATAGAAATATATGCATGTTACCTACAAGCCATAACACTGCTTTATTATAAACAACACACAATGAATCTCTGCTTTAACTATAATTTATAATTTAACTAGGTTTATTAAAATTAGAGTTATATAATGTATATATAAAAAATGCTGCTTAGACCAACTGTAATAAAAAATAAATCTGTCATACATTGCTATTATAACCTCAAACATTAGCCGAAGTGTATTTGATCAAATTAAATGGATCTTTATATGATATTAAATATTTTTTGATAAAATATAAGCAATATACAACACTTCAAACATTTAAGGTAAATTTTAATTCATAATAATACATAAGATGAACTTAAAATCAATATTATTTAAAAAATATAAATATCTGAAGGATATTTATTAAATATTTATTTATATAAATTTCTTTATCTACTGAAAAATTATTAGGCATTGTCATAGAAGAACCGAATTTTATAATATCTATCAATCATTGAATTAATAATATATATATGCCTCTAATATTCTATATTGATGATTTTATTCTAAATGTATGTCTTGATAATTTTAACCTAAAAATCTGTGCGTTTCTCTTTTCTCGACATATTACAACTTACAATTTATTATTTTACTCATAAGCGGAAGTAAGTATTCGTTATTTATAGATGCATGTAAATATAAAATCAACGTCATAGAATCACAGCTTTAGAATGAATGTTTACGTATTTATTGATATGGTTGGATATTAAAATAATATATTTGTATTATTTTTAAGTCAACCAATTTTATATATTCTTAAGTTGTAATGGTATTTGAATTCTCAAGGTTTTATATGTAAAAAACATGGCATCGTTAATTAAATTAAAGTTAATTATATATATTTTTCGTAAATATTTGATATATTTGTTGCAAAAAGCGTTTACATAATATATTTTTTGCTCAATTGCATTTCCTTATTGAATAATTTATTATAATACGTAATTCTATATTAAAATCAAGATAAACAAGACTGTTATCTAATTTATGATATTTATCATAAACTTAAAACGTATTTTTTTTATTATCTAACCCTTTCACTGTTATTGCGTTAATATATTGAAATATAATTATATTCTAATTCTACTAGTTATATTTTATTCGAGTCTTATTCGTGGATGTATCGAAATCAACATAACATTTGTCTTATAAAAATCAAGTTCACCAAACCATATTCAATAACTCATAAAGATAGTCAATTAAATAAAAAAAACTATATATAAAAACTAGATAACTTCTGGACCTTGTACATACTTAGATTTGCTAAATATTGCTTTCGTTGTAAAATACATTAAACTATAAGATGTTAGATTTTTATCAAAATATAATTTAATTAGTCTTTGGACATTATTCTCGCTCCTAATTACTGTCGAGATAGACTATGATATTAATAAATTGCGCGCAAATAATAAACTTCAGATAACACTCGCGTACATGTACGTATGCCTTTTTAATAATTTTATGAATTCTGTCTGATAAACTATTGATACAATAACCAAAACACTTATCTTAAGTGTTATAGATAACTATTATAATATATAATAACATTTTTTTTGTTGTTATAGCGTATGGTCAGTTTGATTCTGAGCGTTGTATAATCAGTTTAATATTTAACAGTGATATTTTTGACACATTACGTATTTTAATTATATATTACAGGTAACCTATGTTGATTACGGGCGATGCACAAATAAAAATAATCAATAACGAAAAAAATGTTATAGATAACACAATTCATTTATTTTGTTCCATATTGCATAAAAGAATTTAGAACCTCACCATGTGTGGCGCCTCTACATTTTTTATGCAAAATTAGCCGATAACTGTCAAATAACCCGTTACAACCACGCTTTACAGCGCTTACTCACTCGTGATTTATTCGTCGTTTTCTCCTCCATGCAATGATTGTCCAGAAAAAGTGCCTTGTGAATGATTTTGGGGTTTAATTTTTGCACGGGAATAGTTTCCGAGATGTCATAGTATGGCAGCCCATCTCTAGCAGCTCTTCATTGGCGAATAGTTATAGCTGATGTGATCCTTCAGAATTTCTTGTGATAACCTTTTCCAAACACCCTTCATACACGACAGGGTGACTTCGTCGATGTTTTTGATAGCCTTTCATTGAATTATATTATTTCCACCAAGTCCACATTATTATTTATTATTTAAATGGATTTTTAACCCGAATCGGGTCATTGCCACCTGGAGAACACTATGCGATCTCCGCCAGTTCTGCGCTTCTTCTCTCCACTTTCCAAGCACCTGCAGAGATGTGTCTAACTCATCCCTAAGGCCAGGATTATGATGGTTGCCCTCCAGGTTAACATGGCATGGCATTTCTATGTTTCTCTGGTATTCAGACATAAGAATACAAATTTCAACGGAAAAACCAGTGCACAAAATCTCTAGCTCTAGTTATCCTCACAATATTTTCTTATTGCTAGGCAGAAGCAAGTTTTTACCAGTCCATAAATATATTTTATGTCATCTAAGCCTTACGGTTATCATCATCATCATAATTATAGACGGAACAGCCCTATTGTAGAGCCCTGGTGTCATCCAACAACCTTCCCGATTTTATCTGCTACGTCGCTCCATCTTTCGGAAAGTTTTAATGATATAGTGCCTTTCTGTACACAGTTCAACCACCTCAGCCTTGTTCTTCCTTTCCTCCGGGGACAGAGAAGCTTGTTAACCATAAGCCGTTTTGGCGGTTGACTGCATCTGACCACTCTGACGACAGTTGTGACCGATATAACCATATATTCATCTCAGAATTCTCCTCTCCAGGATATCCAGTTGTCGCTCATCTTGTTATGTCAAAGCCTAACATTCAGATCCGTATGTAAGGACGGGCTTGATGAGGGTCTTGTAGGGCTTGACTTTTGTCTTCTTTGAGAGGAATCTCGACCGTAGATGCTTTTGAAGTCCAAAGTAGCACCGGTTTGCCAGCATGGCTCTTCTTCGAACTTCCAAATTAGTTTCATTGTTACTTGTAATAAGTGAGCCAAGATATGTGAATTCCTGGGTGGCCTCGAAGATGTGCCCTTCGACTCTCAGGTTTTGTAATTTGACCTTGGCATATGGGCATGTAAGCCTTACAGTTACTTCGCCAAAAACTGGTAAATGTTTTTAGAATAACATTTCATGATACGAAGAAGATCTGATTGATAAATCGACTATGATTTCAAATTTAATTCTGCGGATGCATTTCCGCAGAGAATGAGAGTTAGACGATCCTTTGCTCCTTTAAATCCAGAAGCAGTCTTTTCTATGGAAATAAACGTATGTGTAGGCATTCATTTTCCGTCTACATTAAAATAAATTTGGTGAATAATTTCCTCATTCGAATCGAGCTCAAATCGTCTTCCGCTTAGTGTTGAAAAATGTCAGGTAATGACATTTTCGAGATCTAAAGATTTTCTAACCTTTAATTACACGCTTGGGAACATAACTCTTCCCAGGCAATCGTCAATTAATCGTAAAGAATATTAAGCTTTGTCTTGAGAAATTCTCATTACATACATAGCACCTTAGTTATAAGGTTGCTATACGATACATTGGTTCGGAGTTTACTTGAATCAGGATCTATTTTCTGGGCACCATATGCCGTTTCGAATATCCTCAAATTAGAGAAAATCCAGAAGAAATTCTTAAGAATTCTCTACATGAGCGAATTTGGATTTTATCCAAGCTTAAACCCCAGGGCATGGATTCAGGCTTGCATAGAGTATGTAACCCTCGAGAAAAGAAGGTCGATCTACTTGGCAAAGCATTTCTTCAAGCTGTTGGTTGGCACAATACATTACCCCCTTGTACTGTGCGAGTTGCCCTTATGGGCGCCACCTCACTACCAACGAGCTCGTTTGCATGTGCTTTTTCTTCCTCTCGGAAACTCTCCGGTAGCCAGATCTATCATTCCACTAAACCACTTCGCTGATTACTTAGATATTTTCAATGGAAAGTATCACCATTTCGTTTATCTCTTATAAGAGATTTTATAATTTATATACTATGATTTTTGCTAGGTTTTAATTTTTTAATAAATAAATAGTAATGTATTTTTTTTTATTACAGAGCTTAAATATTAATCAAAATGTTTTCTCTTAAAATATTGCGGAGTCAACCACCGAAAATCATCAAGAGATTATATTCTGATGATAAAAAGCCTACGTTTGAAAATCCATTTCTGAGAACCATAAGAATACTTAGAAATGACGTGAGGAGCATGAATCCGTTCAAAGGCGTAAACACAAAATATCAACACGCTAACCATGAATCGTCATCGATTAACGATTTTCCACATTACGCGGACGTCGTTATCGTCGGTGGCGGAATCATGGGAACGTCAATAGCATATTGGTTAAAAGAAATAGGAAAAGACGGATTGAACGTAGTCGTCGTGGAAAAAGATCCAACGGTAAAATTGCGTTTCACAATAAAATACCCATATTTATTTTTAATATTTGTTACAATCATTTTCAGTATAAAGAAGCATCCACGGTATTATCGGTCGGTGGATTACGTCAGCAATTTTCGCTTCCGGAAAATATACAAATGTCCCGGTACGGAGCCGAATTTTTAAGGAATGCTAAGCGACATCTCGGCGAGGATATTGATCTACAATTTAATCCGTATGGTTATTTATTATTGGCGTCGAGTGAAACCGCAGGACAATTAGAAGCAAATTACAAAATCCAACAACAACATCAAGTTAGAAATGAATTATTATCGCAATCGGCGCTCAAGAAAAAGTTTCCATGGCTCAATACGGACGGAATAGAATTAGGTTGTCTCGGTCTCGAAAATGAAGGATGGTTCGATCCGTGGTCACTGTTGAACGGCTTTAAAAAAAAAGCGATAGAGATGGGCGTCCAATACGTGACCGGCGAAGTAATAGGGTATGAGTTTGAAAAGCCGAAAGATACGTTCATCGCCGGTGTGGCTCCTGGCGAATATGAAAGGTTAACTGGTGTCAAAATAAAAACCGAAGATGGTAGAATGGAAGAAATTAAATTCGCTATTACGGTAATCGCCGCCGGACCCAATTCACGTAAAGTCGCAGAATTTGCTCGCATCGGAAAAGGAAAAGATTTCCTAAGTGTTCCACTTCCAGTCGAACCCAGGTATTTATCTCCCTATTCAATTTTGCATCCCATAATTCGTGTATTATGATTACGGAATATATTTTCAGAAAACGATACGTGTATTGTTTCAATTGCCAAGCTGATAATGTGCCCGGTATCAATACCCCGATGACGTTTGATACATCCGGAACATATTTCCGACGTGAAGGACTGAGCAACAATTTTATAGCTGGCCGAGCACCATTACCAGAGAACGAACCGAGCGTTGATAATTTAGAAGTAGATCATGATTTCTTTGAATCCGACATTTGGCCACATTTAGCTGAGAGAGTACCGGCTTTTTCCGGATTAAAGGTACGATCACATCAAAAAAAAAACGAGGAGCATCAAATAAAATTCAAGATATTAGGTCTACTGGAAAGTCTCAAACGTGAGAGTACGGGTTTACCTCTGAAACCCCAGTGTCCACCGAAGATACATACCGAGCTGATTACGTTCGTCGGGAAAAACACACTTTCTCCGATGCCCCAGAGCGCTGACTTTGATCGCGCCATGGCCGCAATTCGCAGACGCTCGTGCTAGTGCAGCAGTTTTGCACAATGTCCTTACGTTTCACTGTAAGCGGACAAAACATCGGACATCAGTGCCCCTTGCCATATACACAATACTCAAATATACACAAATACCAGTGTCATCAAAAATAAATCTATGGAGTAAGATATATTTCTCTACCTCGGAGCGTAAACCCCCACAAAGCCTAGGATGGTTTCTTCTTCAGTTAAAGTTCGTTGTCTCTCTCCCAATTTGATTTCCACTATTTTGTCTTTCGCACAAAAGAATATTTTCAGAGTATTCTTTGGAAAGTTATTTAATTGTATTCTCACAAAGTAATTTTCATTATTATCTTTGACATTTTGTTATCATCATCATCGTAGGCGCAACAGCCCTATTGTAGAGCTTTGGCTTCATCCATCACCCTTCTCCATTTTATCTGGTCTGCCGCTACGTCACTCCATCTTGCGGTAAATTTCAATGATGCGGTGTCTCTCTGTACACAGTTCAATCACCTCTGCCTTAGTCTTCCTTTGCTCCGGGGACAGAAAGGCTGACCGCCCACCGGAGTCTTCTCCTCTCTAGGATATCCAGCTGTTGCTCATCTTGTTTTGTCAAAGCCCAACATTCAGATCCGTATGTTAGGATGGGCCTGATGAGGGTCATGTAGAGCTTAAGCATTTAGTCTTCTTTGAGAGGAATCTCGACCATACATGCTGTTAAATCCAAAGTAGCACCGGTTTGCCAGCATGGTTCCTCTTCGTACTTCCCAATTAATTTCATTGTTATTGGTAATAAGTGAGCCGAGATACCTGAATTCCTCGATGGCTTTGAAGCTGTACTCTTTGACTCTCAGGGATTCAAGGATTCGTCCTAGACATGAGCATGTATTTTGTCTTGATCTCATTGATCCTTAGTCCCATGCTCTCATTATTCTTTGGCGGGCATCCTTGAGAGACACCCGAGATCTGGCCACAATGTTTATGTCATCCGCATAGGCAAGAAGCTGCACTGATTTATTAAGAATGGTACCAGATGTTTCACCCTAGAGTCTTTTATTATACTTTGGGGGTACAAGCTCCGAGCATGATTAAATCTGACTCCATTTTGTGTTTAGACGTTTATTAACACATTCCGGTCCGCTGGGTTCCGCGCCGAGTTTTGCGTAGGGGCCGAGCGATTTCGCGAAGAAAATAGCAAAAGTTAGGTACTTCAGTTAAAGATGTAACTCTGATACCGTTTAAGTTACGTCAATATTTTTTTTTGTTGTATTCAGAAAGGTTATCTCTATGTAAAAAATAATAGTTCCAAAGTGTGGTCTGCGACACGAAATATAATTATTTTGGTTTAACATCAGCCTAACGAGGGACTTCAAAAAACGCCCCTGCATTCTCTACTGCTGGGTTCGCCGACGCTGCTGAGTCCTTCGACCGCAACGTGTTAACAATTCTTTTGTATCTCTGTCACCAGTAATTGGTGTAGAGATGCGATTCGATTCCGCCAGGGTTGACTCCAGCTCCCCCTAGCCATTCAAAGGCAAATGCCGGGATAGTTCCTTGAGCCGTTTTCCATCACAATACCGCTTCCTACATACTCGCCCTGTCCTTTCAGTTCTCAGGCCGTAGCGGCAATGAGGAAACTCGTTCAGATGGAAGCAATGCCGCACCCGGGGGCATTGCCACTTTTGCAAGGGTATTTAACCCGTGGATCAACTACCCCCGCTCAATCTCAAGTCGTGGTCGGACTGCGATTCGTCGGGATTCAAAGGACGTCCCATCATTTATTCTTCGGCGTAATTTTTTTGTCGCAATGAATTATGTTGACTTCCTAGACCTTATTGATATTTCGAATTCGTTTGTTACATTTGCACAATATGGTAGATTTCAATTTCTTAAAATGAACTTATATTAGACACGAAGCATGACCGCTACAATACCTTTGACTGCAAACATGCTAGAGCGTCACCCTGTTTCAAATTAATAAGATTTATTAATATTATTAATAAGATTATTGGACATAACTATCCGATAGACCTAATGTTGTGACAATTTTAAGCCCCTCGATTTTATTGGCGGTGACTTTGACGTTAAATATTTTCATTATGAACATTATTATTATTCAGGTGAATAGTTCATGGGCAGGATTCTACGAGTTCAATTACTATGACGAGAACGGAATCATCGGCAATCATCCGTATCATGGAAATTTGTTCATAGCGACAGGATTTAGTGGACACGGTATAATAAAACTATGAATAATATCAATAGATATGTGTATAATTACTATTACAATTAAATAACATACTATTTATAAAAACATTTCTTAATTAATTGCAGGTATTCAACAAGCTCCGGCAGTCGGCAGAGCGATTACAGAGCTAATTATTCACGGTAGTTACCAAACCATTGATCTGACGAGATTAGGATTCGATAGATTGATGATAGACGAGCCAATGTACGAAACAAATATTTTTTGATAATAACAATGCATTTGTAAATAGATTTATATAGGTATAATGTTATAAAATTGTTATAAATAAATTAATTGTTTTATAAATAAGGAAACATAATCGGAGATTGTTTTATCTATGGCGTTGCATTATTTAAATTGACCGGGCGTCGCTCCGAATAGCGCTCCTCCTTGCTTCGATGCCGCTCGCGACGGGGCAAATCCTAAGAGTTTTTGAATGTTTTGTCTAAAATATATTTAAAAAAAATTAATAACAATAATATTAATAATATATTGCATTTACGTTGTTTACCTTATTGACATGGTGCATAAAATATACAGAAATATGAATGAACATTCAGTGAAATCGTCTCCCGGTAAATTTCTATGGCTCAATCCTTGTATCCATGTAATCGGCAAAAATGGCAATTTGGCTACGACTCTGCCGTCAAATCTGAAATAATATATTTAACGTTAATATTAAAACATTCCTTATAATACCGAGTAAAAATATGAACGTGATTTACATATTATTAAACATGCTAAGAAGTGCTGTAAATGCAAATCCAATGGCGAACATAGATTTCATTTTGACTAGGGATAAATCTCTGTTATTATTCTTCAGTCTTTCCTCTTCCCGCTCGATCTTTTTCTTTTGTTGTTTGTCCAAAGAATCACCGTGTGCTTCCTTACGCTTTTCCACTAAAATTATCATTGAAAATTAATAACGACAATTAAAATAAAGATAAATATAAAACGAAAAATTAAAACATACATTTTTTACTCTGTCGCTCTACCTCCGTTTTAAGTTTTTGATATTTTTCCGTTCTATATACCATAATCCAGGTTAGTCCTATAAATAAAAAAATGACGAAATGAAGTGCTTTGATATCTATTACAAGTACAAAGATTACATTTGCAATAATATTTTCACGTGATTTATTATATCCATTAAATAATCGAGCATCGATATATTTACATGTGATTTGTAATTAATTTGCATAAACTCGAGCAAAGTTCACGTTAAAAAAATATTTATTAATTACAATCAAATGATTTATCGTCGATGCAACGTTTTATCTCGTTTAAAATGGGTTATTACATGAAATAAATGGTATTAAAATACGTCATAGGTTAGATGATACTCAGTGAAAATAATTTTAAATATAGTTTTACTTGCAAATACGCATTTTGCAATATTATAAAATACCTTCGCCGAAAAATGCGGTACAAATCGATATGAACACTATCAGAAGCGTGTCTCCCCACATTTTAATTGATGATAATGATTAAGAAATCGTAAAGTGACAGCTACTCGCCAACCAGTACGACCGCAAGATTCGGTGCTGCCAGCCGAAAAAAATATTGTCTATGATAAACACGCACAATGGCAATTTACCAAAGGTAAACTTAATTGAAATAATATATCCGTTTTACATTATATTATAATACTGATTGATATGAAGCATTCATAGCAATCAACATCATTTTATTTTAAATTAAAAATATTTTTTTCATATAATATCCTTTCTGCGAATGAAAATATTTATTTTATTTTCTATATTTTTTATATTAAAAATTATAAAATAAATGGTAAATGAAAAATAAACATAATTTTTAGCTTTACGAATATTCAATATTAGTTAATTAGGCCATATTTAATCCAATTATAATTGAATATTGTGCACGCTTATTATTTCAAGCGTTGACGCTGTCAAGTCTTTTTTTATGCGGACCCGTGAGTTGTGCGGTCCCAAAGTTATGCGGTGCATATGTCATGCATTCGGGGCTTCCCCGTGGTAAACACTTGTTTACATACAAGCAATGGCCGTGTAGCCAGTGAGCGTTCGAAGTTTGGACACGTTGTACGTATATCAGAAGAACATTCCGACTTTAAATGACATTTGACGTATACCATAGGTTCCCAAAGTGGGCGGTACACCACTCCACTCCACGACTCTCTTTGACAGTCGCTGGGGGAATCTTCGAGGGTAATGATGGTCTCTGAGAAGTAGGAGTGTTATTTCATATTTAGAATGTGAAAGTAATGGCAGATTGTGTTGGTT
>JAGXCT010036591.1:80712-134353 GCA_022495035.1 Philopotamus ludificatus | reverse complement strand
GTAGCCCGAATGGGCAGCGATAGGCTGCTCCATACTATCATGAACTCTAGGCCTGCGGGAACTCACCCCGTTAGAAGGCTAAGACTTTGGTGGAGAGACAGGGTTGAGGCGGATGTGTCTCTATTGGGGTTTGGGCGATGGATGGAGGTGCCCCGGGACCAGCAGAGATGGCGTAATGCCATTCAGGTGGTAGGGACTCGTTTCGGGTCAGTGGCCACTTAATTGAATTGTATTGATTATGCTTATAAAAATATAACCTAATTTACTCGTTAGTAATTATTTTTAAATAAAATTTTTGTTAATTGATTAAGAAATATGGTTTTATGATTTCAGTTTCAAGATGTTTTATCTTAATCTAACCAATTAAAACGAGAGAAATGTCTCTATGAAAGCCTCGCTGCGAGAGGAACCTCTTCCATCTTCGAGTATATTTTTTTTCTATTTTAAATACAAATTAGAAGAGGATGGTAAGAAAGTATATCTTCGATTAAATAAAGCACTGCTCTAAAAGAAACTGGGAACCTATGGTGCATGAACTAGACTAGAATTTTCTAATTTTATCTTAAAGATTTGATTGGCCCGATGGAGAAGAAAAAACACCAAAGAAAAGCAATTTCTTTGGAAATGAAAATTGCGATTTTAGATCGCTTAGCAAAAGGCGAAGGATCCACCGCGATTGGTAAAAATTATAATTTAGGCGAGTCTACTATAAGAGCGATCAAAAATAACGAAGTCGCAATTAGAAAATCCGTCGTCTCCGGTACGAAACTGAGCGCCAAACTATCGTCGTACGCGAGAGATGCTGTGCTAGAAAAGACAGAACGAGCGCTCGTTATTTGGATTGAAGATTTGACTCAAAAACAGATTCCTATTAGTGGATATTTAATTAAACAAAAAGCTCTTCAGTTTTATGAAGAGATGAAGAAAAAGCATCCGTCTACAAAAGCGGCCAAAACCGATAAAGTGTTCTCGGCTAGCAAAGGATGGCTAACTAGATTTTTAAAAAGGAATGCTATACATAATATGAAGATTAAAGGCGAGGTCGTATCGGCCGACGACGGAGCGTCCAAAATTTTTCCCGAGAATTTAGCTAAAATTATCGAAGAGGTCGGATATTGCCCCGATCAAGTGTTTAACGCTAGTGAAACGGGATTATATTGGAAAAAAATGCCGAATCGGACTTACATCGCTAAGTCTAAATCCAATTTAGATATGGTCGAATATTTAGAGAACGAAAGTGAGACGGAAGAAAAAGAGCTTTCCGCGAATAAAATTCAGGAAGGTCTTCAGCTCTGCAATAAATTAGAAAATCATTTTTTAGCCAACGATCCGAGTTCAGAGAGAGCTAAAAAATTTCAGCGCGAGCTAAAGAATTGTATGGCCGTATATCGCAAGCTTTATAAAAAAATAGTAAAATCATCGTCGCAGAGCATGTCGAATGAATCGTCACAGATCGAAGTTGAAATGGACGCTAATTCCGTTTGTGAACAACTGTTGTATGTGCCGTGCAGATCTGATCCACTGACACTCTCTTCTAGTGATGAGAGTAATTTCGCACCAGTTTCCAAATCCTATCGATCGATGTCAGATAGCGATGATAATTCTGGGGAAAAAATGTGAAAGTAACAATTAATGAAATAAATTTTTATAACAAAGTTTTTATAACGAGTTTTTATTGATTTCTTTCAGATTTAGATGCCTTTTTTAGGTATTTAGATTGATTTTAATTCATTGCATGCTTCAATGCTAGTAAAATAGATTTTAAGGCACCTTTTTTGTACAAAATGAAACCATGAAAAATCGTTAATTCCGGACAGTTAAAATTAGGGTTCTACTGTACTATAGACACGTCATTAAGGAGCTTAAGTATCGCCTTTAGCAGACGTTTAGGAGAAGGAAGCTGCTATAGCTCCACAATATTCACTAGAATTGTTTCAGGTCTCGAGCCCAGCCGATTGCTTATGTCTGAAAAGGCATACGCTACATAGAAAAGAAGTAATACAAAAGGAAATTAGATTGCAGTTTGTTAAAAATATGTTGGTTCTTTCGAAAAAAATAATGCCAAGGCCTGTTAATTTTCATCCGACAGGGGAATCAAACTGATAGCTACCTAAATGATCTACATTTATTTATAGTAGTCATACTGAGTTGTGGTATCAGTATGTCGCGTATCGATTAGGACGTTACGCTGATGGCGGAAGGACACAATCATGTTTTCGTAGATTCTACGGATCTATGAGGAGCCAGGCTGCTATCCAGGCCAATTCAGTGACATGTATTACCGGAGGTGCCCGTAGCACTCGATTAGACCATAAATACGAATTGGCCCTAACCTCGTCTGGTTATTGTACAATCCATGCGTGACAGCTCGGAAACCGAGCTAATGGCTGGCGACCTAACCCGTATTCAAAGAGCCAAGATAACCTGGAGAACGTCCGTTACATTCATGACATCATGGTTGAGACGGAGGTGTCCTCCAGGTGGAAAAGACCCGCCTCAGAGTTAGTAGGCCACTTAAATAAATATGAGGAACCAGGCCAATTCGGTGACGTGTGTGCTACCAAGATAACCTGGAGGACGACCGTCACAGTCCTGACATCGGGATTGAGACAGAAGTGTCTCTGCTGGTGATCGCGTAATGTCCTCCAGGTGGCAAAGACCCACCTCAGGGTTATAAGGCCACTTAAATAATAAATACTGAAGCCTCAATAATGTTGGATTGTGTATAAAGTCATAGTAGTTAAAAGCCATAGGATAATCCAAAATCGGGAAAACCCAGCGGCCGATTTAACACTTGAGAGATCCTAACTGCAATTGGTTGATAATTTACTTTATATTTTTATTGTTTCTTCTTCATATTAGCAACCTCGATGTTACTAATAGTTATAATTTAAAAAAATCCGAGGGCCGAGAGCCGAGGCCCCGGTGAATCCATGGATCACGGTTTGCAGAACAGTCAGTGCATATGGTTCGAAATATTACTGTTAATGTAGCCACCTGAAAAACATGCTAGAGCTGGCGTTATTCATTTGTCAATTCAATTTAGGGGATACTACTATCTCTGTCACCAGTAATTGGTGTAGAGATGCGACTATCCTGGGCTAGGTTGACTCGGCTCCCTAGCCAATCAAAGGTAAATTCCGGGATAGTTCCTTGACCCTTTTCCCATCACATTACCGCTTCCTACAAACTTGCCCCGTCCTCCAGTTCCCAGGGCATAGAGGCATCGGGAAGCAATGCCACACTCGGCGGCTGTTTTAGACTATCGTTAAGGCGTGCGATGTTGGTTTGCCGGCCCAAAGAGGGCCCCGGCCCTCTGTAAGCCTAGTGGATCAACCTGCACCAGGATTACGTAGCCAACTAATGTTGTTCTTGCTATGCTCCGAAATGTCGGAAGAAACCCCAACAACAATGAGCATGCGTTATTAATTAATTTTGTTTTAAAAAAAAGTTTTTGTTTTAAAAAAAAGAGAGCCAAACTTTGAGACCCCAGACGCTCGCACCCGAAGCAACCAGGAGCTGTTCCGACTATACAAGGATATACCAGTCACAGCTGTCGTCAGAGTGGATAGACTCCGGTGGGCCGGTCACGTGTCACAGATGCGGGACAGTCAGCCGCCGAAAAGGCTCATGGTTAACAAGCCTTCTTGTCCCTGGAGGAAAGGAAGATCAAGGTTGAGGTGTTTGGACTGTGTACAGAAGGATACTGTATTATTGAAACTTACCGGAAGATGGAGCGACGTAGCTGCAGACCGGATAAAACGGAGAAGGGTGTTGGATAAGGCCAGGGCTCTACAATAGGGCTGTTGCTTTGCATTCATTCATCATTACAATTTTTGGCAACACATTATGATAACTTAATTAGAAGTCAAGAATACAATAATACTTCAACTTCTTCACAAGAAACGGAAGCTACTTGACACAGTAAAAAATAACATCAAATTGATTACTTTCGACCTCATTCTTAGACCAAATTATCGCCTTCAGTAGACCATCATGCAGGGAAAACTGGAAGGAAAACAACGGTTAGGAAAATAGAAGCCATGTTGGGAGGGCTAGAATTATTCCATCTCGCCAAAGATAGTCGTCATATAAGGGAAACGGAACCAAATTAGTAGGTTGTCAAGGTTTGAATTTCTCTTGAACACAAAAGTCATAAAATTATTTTTCAAGGAAATATGGCCAGAATTTTAGAGGAAAGGAGATGAAAAGTGGTCCAATCCTCGGAGAAAGGTTTTAGACAACAGTGTAAATGATTTTATACGAATCTGGGATCAAATAAAAAGACCGAATGGTTTAGAGAAAAATTAAATATCACTAATTTTATTTTTTTTTCTAATAAATAAGTTATGTCATACAACAAATGGCATAAGAAACAAATATATAAATAAAAACGAAAACGCTGTATAAAAATATCTCTATTTTAAGTTTCTAAAATCCATACCAAGTGTTAATCGAACACAAAAAAAATGAAAGCAAAGCTTAAGAAATATTTGTACGTAATTATTGATTTAACGATAGTGAAATAATAAAAAGACAGTAGAAGCATAATCAAACCCATTACCAAGTAATCATGCCGTGTATTTGTGCAAAACGTCGTAAATGTAAGTACTTGACAAACACAAATTAATAATAATTATTATTATGACACATAATAAGATCAACTCATATGAAAAAAAAAAGATTTTGTGTGCCACAATAGTTATTTTTTCTTTTAATATAAAAATCCACCCAAGTAACAAGATTTTCAATATAAATATATATTTTTATATGTACACTTAAATGAAAGGCGTATTGTTCAGTTTTTACTTACAAATTATTACCATCTTATAACCATTCCCGTTATCATAAATCTATCTATTCAAAAATAACTTAATTAGAATAAATTATTTTTAATTTAAGACTTTATATACATACGTAACAACACAAATGGAAGGCGATAACATTTCTAACCTAATAAAAAATTCATAAAAACAATATCTTAAAATTATTACCTATATAATAAGTATGTTTCACTGGATAAGAACAAAAAAAACTCATAAATAAATTATACACTATTCACTGTCACACCGTACGACATTACGGATATGCTCACGCGAGATAAATCTAATAATGATAATCGTTCAACGAACATGCAGATACATTCCGCAATATTCGCAGAACACGATGACGTCTTCAAACAAATGAATCGTGCAACAGGAAAATAAAATAAATACACAAATCGATATATACATATATGCTCTATATGAATCCAGCACCTGTTGCCACGTGATCTATGTTTTTTATTATTATTAATCGAAAGCGTCCTAAGATAAACATGCGTTGGAACCTCTATAACAATTCATAATTATGCTATAACATTGAAACGTATCTAAATAATGGAATATTTTTATTAGCGTATTTGATTGATATACATGATCTATTTTTAATTGAGTTTTAATTATTTATTATTTTTAATTATAATTAAAATATTAACGAGACGTGGAAACGAAAGAGCCGACTGATTATTTCCCTCCTCTCTACACTCTTAATAATCTTACATATTAAAATAAAATATGGCGAATTCATTTTCTCTAAAAAAAATTAATTAAACACTAAATATTTGAGATGTAAGCTGCTCATTATACAAATACGATACATGATGCATCTTAAAAACTAACGAAATACAACATAAATAATACTAGAATAAAAATATATATATATAAATGATTGAGTATGCGGATCGACGGATCGAAATAAAAATATTGAGTGGTGGTGCGAGAAGAATGATTGAACGACTGTATCTACGTATAGATTAGAACGAGTTATCACAGGTGAAAGAATCGATAATGGTGCAAATCAGGCAATATACATATAGATCACATTTTGCAACTTATTTCATCTATGTTATTACAATATATTAATTATTTAGTTTAATGAACGATATATACAAATTGATTGTTAGCGATATAAATACTAAATAAACGAATTATGTATAATAAACTTTAGAATTCCAAATCATGTTGTCATCATTGTTTTTTTTTTTATATTGAATGAATTTTGGCAAAATAATTACGATAATACTACAATTATCGTGATACACAATTTTTTTTTTTTGGATTTATATCCGAACTCGTAATCGTCTTGACTCAAACTGTTTCCTTAAATTTATCTTAAAAATATTGTCATTAAAATGTGGGGGATGGGGATGGGATAAAATTTATCACACGGAAAAGAGTATTATCGTAAAGTAAAACTAGCAATTTGGATACGTGAGTCAAGAGGATATCATTTTCTTTCTCTGTCTTCTTCCGTCGAGTAAGTATGACATGTCCAGCGGTTGTTTCGTCGGCATCTTCGATAGCAATTTTAATAATATACTATTAAGGCGTGTCTTTTGAGTTGCTCGATTCTGAAAAACGTTACGAATATAATAAATACGTACGGCGGAAACTAAGACGCATTCAATATAAAACGTGTGACGAACCTTGACGATCGGCGTATGTAATAACGGCGCTCCTTTTGGTTTGGGTGCTGGTAATGCCGGATGCAAATTTGATTTATCGACGTTGGATTTTCCTTCGCGCCCTGATGTCGAATCCTGTTTCCGTGTACGGCTCTTTAAAAATGACGGCGATACTTCGTGCGGCTGAAATGAATAATTTCCATATTGTATTTATTTCATATAGTAATAAAAATGATTGATTGATATTAGGGGGACCGAAAAGTAATCAAAATTTCTTCGATGAGCTCATTCACAGTTAGTTTGCGTTGTTACGTTAAAGCTATGGTTGGAATTTTTTTTCTACCAAGGGGGAAAGATGTCAAGAAGAAGAATAGAATAAGAACACTTACGTCATTGTATGCTATTTTTGTTTGATCAAGGAATGAAAGCAAACGAAGCAGTGAAAAAAATTACCAATACTTACGGGGATGTTCTGAAACTAAACATATGACATCGGTGGTTTAAAAAGTTTAAAAATGGGAATAGGAATAAATGGTCTACAGTTCAGGATCATCTTCGTTTCATAGGAAAATTGTACAAGCAAGGAATTTGGGTCCTCATGAATTGAGGGAGACGCCTCTCGATCAACATCATACCTTTTGTGCGTCTCTTTTGTCTTGGTATGAAGCCGATACGTTTTTGTGGGGAATTGTAACTGGAGATAAGAAGTGGGTGCTATGCAATAATCCTGTACGAAACAAGTGGATTTCTTCCGGAGAAGTACCTGTTCCAACTCCTCGACCATCACTAACAATAAAGGAGTCCTTGTTTATGTGTGGTGGGATTTTTCTGGAATTATACACTATGAATTACTTGAACCCTGTCAGACCGTTACAGCGACAGTGTATTCTGAACAACCCGAGCGAATGAAACAAGAGCTCATAAAAAAACAATATGTTCTGGTCAATAACATTAACAAGTATTTAACACGATAACGCGAGGCCTCACGCTGCAAAAATAACACAGTAAAAAATAAGGGAGCTTGGATTCCAACTTTAACTCATCCACCCTATTCATCCTAGTATTCCCTAAATAAATGAATAACGTCAGCTATAACATATTTTTCGGATTGCTACCTTAATGGTAATATTTTGAACTATATGCATCGACTGTTCCGCAGACCATGATCCATGGAATCTGGCGCAAATAATAAATATTTGTAGAGCACGGCCCACCATTCATTTTATGGCAAAGTCTGATGAAGTCGACGAGTAAATGTCGCTGCTTTACAAAAGGCACTAAAAGTTGGCAGGATTGGATTCCTCCTAAGATTGGCTGAACTGGATTTCTCCTAAGGTTAGCAGAATTGGTTCTCTTGAGGTTTACAAGACTGGATTTATCCTAAGGTTGGCACAATGGGATTCCTCCTGAAGTTGGCAGGATTGGATTCCTCCTAAGATTGGCTGAACTGGATTTCTCCTAAGGTTAGCAGAATTGGATCTCAGGACTGAATTTATCCTAAGATTGGGCACAATGGACACTTTTTTGTATCGATTTGTGACAGAAAATGAGAATTGAGTAGTGTACAATAACATAACACGGAAAAATATTATACCCCATAACCGGAAGAGCCCCATTAACAACTTCAATGACCGAAAATCGTTAAAACTTTAGCATCAACCCAATATCAATCAACCGAATATTAAAAAGTTATATTACCGCATATGTTCTCGTTATTTTTAATCTTTGCGGGAACATTTCGAAGGCGTACGATTTTGTGCAAACAGGATATTTAGGTTTGGCGACTTTCGTAAAGAGCCTCGCACACTTATCGACTCTCAATTCGCAAATATAAACGTGTTCTTCCTTAGACGCCAATGGTCGCCCCTGCAATTAAAAATAAATAAATGAATAATTCATCAAATAATTACGGAAATAACAACAAAAATAAAATCCTCACCTTGCAATACGTATTTAAATCCATTACCCAGCATTGCGACATGACAAGTTCAATAGGCACGGCTTCATAGAGAGGCACTCTCATTACTTCGTTAGGGAAAAACCTTGAAACAGATGGATTATATTAATTTGTAATATTCACAACGATGTTTACGTAAATAAATTATGCTTACTTTCTCGTGGGTTCGTGATATGTTTCATGTGGTCGCAGATAATGATGGCCATAGACGTATCTTTGACCCGTCGTTTGGTCTTTCCACAATCGTTCCACACGAAAGATGTCCAATTCCGTAACACTAATTGTGCCGATCGTTTTGTACGTGTGTTTGCGGACTGAATCCTAAAATAACAATTACGCAGATTTAATACGCCATCGATTATAAAAATCATAATATAAAATATAAAATTACCTTTTTATCGATAGTTTTTTCAGATTCGTCGCATTTCTTTGATTTATCTTTAGATTCTTTGGATCCGGACGATTTATCTTTATCGACGCTTTTACTTTTCTTGGATCTTTCCATTCTTTTCCCTTTGATATTAGCACCTTGACCCATCTCGAACGTAGTCGATAGATCTTCGTCTTGTTGACTGCAATCGGGACGTTTTTCATCGATCGGTATATCACGTAAAACGTACACGGTATCACCCTGCCGCACTTGAAGATCTCCACGCAACAACGATAAATAAAATTGGTGTCCTTCATCCGTGTACTCGTCCAGCGGTATTTCAAGATTGACCTGAAAAATAAATAAATTTAATTAATATATAAATTCTCCGATGTTAATTGATATTCCGATGATAAAAGCATTACTTCTCTAGGTTGGCAACGATGACAATAATACGGTTCGCCTGTATCGATGACTGCCATGCATCGAGCGTGCTGCCAAACCCCGCATCCTTTCAATGGTTTAACAAGACTCTGCTTTGGTACTCCTTTTTCACTGGTGCTGGGTGAATCCGAATCGTTTGCTTTATTCGAGCTGGTGTCTGACGAATTACTGGCATTTCCGCTCTGCTGATCGCCTTCGCCTCCGCATTGTACCATCAAACCTTCCTCACCATGTAATCCACAAACACACATTATGACTTCCTCTGTAAAACGAAAAATATATTCGTACAAACGTTTTACGAACCAATTAAATCCAACATGGATCGTAATATACCTTGTTTGCGTTTTTGTAAAAATCCTTGCGGCAATGTTTCTTCCGGACTCAGAATACACGTCAGTTGTTCGGCAAAATCATGCTTTGCATTATTATAAATCTGAAAATAACAACGGAAATTAATTTAAATCTATCTTTGTAATAATACGCAATATAAATAAAAAGAAAATACTTTTCTGAGTTGTAAGGCCGTTACGCCGAGACCGGAAGTACGTCCGTATGTTTTAACGATGCCGGTGAAAAACGAGTTAAAATGAGAATCGAACAATGCGACGTTTTTATAATATCCGGTCTCTATATTAGCCTCGATAGTTGATAGATCGAGAGGAGTCAATGGATCTGTATTGCGTATCGATTTTTTCCGTAGTAATGGTGTACATATATTCTCGCCTTTATCATCTGATGAAATAAAAAAAAATATATACAAAAATGTAGCGATTAATAAATTTAAATAATCAAAACATACCTTTTATCGTAACAATCACGTTGTAAAGCTCTCGGAAGACGTTCGCAAGTCGAGCATGTTTACTCAATTCAGGATTGTCCTCGGCTTGTGCGAGTCTTCTCGTTTTTATATTACGTGGTGTACGGAGAGCGTGTAATCTCGTTAAAAATACGCTGGGATTATTCAAAGCCTGTTGACTTTGTTGTAAGCTTTGATTCATCGGCAGTGTTGCGTTATTGGATGTCAATCCCAGTAAATTATTAGGCAGCAGTTGGAAGCCGCTTTGTTGTACGCATGATACTATTTGATGTCCGGCTGCTAATACCGGATGGGATAACATACGCTCGCGGATTCGACGTACCTAAAAATTGCATTAATCAATATTACTATATGATCAGTGAGTTATTATAAATGAATACGTAGATTATACGAACCTTATCGAGATTTCTATGCAGAAAACAGTGTCTATCTTTCACCATAATCTTTTCTTTCGCTGTCAACGGTTTCATCTGAGGTTCTTGCCAAAATCTCGACGATAAATTGATCGATTGCACTTCTTTTAGGAATAGTGCATCCACATTTCTATCAGGCATGAACGCATTATTCGTCTGGCAGCTCGATTTGATTGTAGTTTTAACAGCTTTTCTCGGCCGTCCGACTCGATTCGAGGCATTCGAGGACATGCTCTGAGATTGAGTGGACATCGAAGGATTTATGACGATCGGCGCTGTCGACGGTGTTGATTTAATCTGCGATTTCAACGGCTTTGTCACACGCTGAGATTTTCCACCGATCACACCGCGGCAATTGTCCGAATCACATTTACATGGCTGTAAATAAAACATATTCGTCAGCACAAACAATCGTAAAATATTTATCTATAATATGAATTATGTTACCTGTCCCTCGGCTGGATTGAAGAGGGAGAAATTATAATCGTACGTCAACTCTTCGCCCGGTTTGATGTCCCGCAATGCGAATAGCGCCATTCGAAACAGTCCGTTGACGGACCATTTTTGCATTTCGCAATTCGGTTGACACGAATGATTGACGAATCGGCCCTCTCCGCCCATTCGGTGGCCATCTATTACTAGACCTCCGTCCAAATTGAGACAGTAGTGATGAATATCTTTTACGTAGCGAGTTGCCATACGATCCTAATAAAATAAAACGCCGATAAATAAAATACGTTCCATAAAAAATAATCAAATAATAAATATAAATTCACCTTGAATTCTTTATCCGATACGACTTCTCCGACATATTCTAATATAAATGTGCCGTTGATGATTGGAAGTTTAGTTCGAATACCCCAACCCTTGTTTTCGGTCATGAATTTATCCAATCCCGGTGACCATTGATGATGTTGGATGCGTTGATTTTTACAAGATTCCCTAAAATAAATCAAATAAACGATGTAAGAGAATGTAATTATTTAAAAATTATTCGATCATTTCTACTTACTTGCAAGGACAAAGTTGCGGAGAACATTCTGCATAAACGAGCCTGTTTATACAATCATCTTGACATTCTAACGATGGTTTGCAATTGCAAGCTTGGCTTTCGCAACCATCGGGTGTTGGTTTGACATCAAAATAAACATCTGAAATCATATTATAATTAAATTTCCATAATAATACGAGAAATATATCATTGTACGCACGAAAAACTTACTTGTTCTGATTTTACGATAATTCCAGGATGGAACCGGTTGATTATATTGATGCTGCCACCAGATATCGTACGGTAGACTGAAATGCACTTTTCTTTGTCTGACCCATCTCTCGCAATAAGGCGGCGGGGCTAGTAAGCCGTTTGGATATTCCGATTGATTATACACGAGCTTCGCCTTGCTATCGATCGGTTTTGGGCTGAAAATTTTGATAGATTTAAATTTTATCCTCATAATAAACTCAAACGTCGGCTAATTATGTAGTTTAAAAATATATCATACTCACTCATTGTCCTTGTAATAGTTGGAAAATAAGCCGGCGACTAGATATCTTTTCCGCGTTCTGGGATTACGTTTGTTGCTGAAGCCTCTCTCCTTTTCGCTCCTGTAGCCCCTCTCGACGCTACTAGCCGGACTATCGTCTCTAGATGACATGATGCGTTTTTTATTGATGATACTCTTGGACAAAACGTCTATGCTCTTTTCAAAATCAATTTCTTTTTCTTGCAACGGTAACGGATCGTTTTCCAAGCAATGATCTTGTAAATGCTTGACTGTCTCAACGGACGCATCTCTCGATTTCGGCGATCTTTTAATATTTTTCATATTTTCCAATGAGCTGTCGCGAGAGCTTGGCGTTATATCGCGTAACCGTTTGACGATGTTGCTACTCCGAGACTTTCTTCGATGCGATATTCTAGCGACATCCGATAGGCATTCTTGCCCTTCTATCGGAGATTTTTCTCTATTATAATTAGTCGCATTCTTCATGTTATTCTTTTCGACAGTTTTTGACTTGGAAGCCGTCAACATATCGTCAGAATCTAAACTTGTATAATTTTCATTGCTCCTCGTCGATCTTTTCAATTGAATAATGTTGTCGGTCGAAGAATGCTTTGATTTTGAAACTTTATCAATTATGACTCGCTTGGATAACACAACGTTATCTAAACTATCGCAAGGTGAAATTTCTCGCAGTTTCCTCTTTAATTTATCACCCTTGATATCAATGCGACTATTAGGTCGTTCCGCTTTCAAATTTAACAAGCTTAAAGGAATACTATCTTCCGGATCGTTGCAGACGGAACTCGATGACAACGGTGGTATGCTATCGGTTTCGCTGAGGACTTCCCACTTTGCAACGGTATCCATAACTTCAGGTGGATCGTTAAGCAGTGGACCGTTTTTATTGCAATTGATAGTATCGTTAGATATGTTCGGTACGGAATGAATTGGCTCGGGTATTAGATGTTGTGATGGTACTTTGGATAAAGGAATGTTGTTATTATCCATGGCTCTTCCTTGTAGTCTTTCGAGAGCTATTACAGATACCCTGCCTTGTTTGGGACATTCCTCTTTATTTAAAATAACCTTTAATTCGCCGTGTTTTCTTCTCGTCGTTCTTTCCAAGAATGTAGAGGCTGTTTCGCCTACTTTCGGTACTCTATCGAACGCCGAGCTGACTTTCATATTGCTGTCCGAAAAATTGATAGAATTTGTGTCGCTCAAGTTTTCATCGTTGACGGGTAACGGGATGCTACATTTTTTCTTTTTCTTCTTAGCGCTCGGAAATCCGGTTCGATTTATAGTTTTTCGACGCTTTGCTCTTTTCTTCAGCGGCATGGACGAATCTGACATTACGGTATCTGGCACCGTTTCCAGTTTCTTTCCGGCGATACCGTCAATCTCAGATTCAACTTTTTTAGAATAAGGCTTGGTTGTTTCCACTGATTTATCCAATGGAGGCGTAGGCGCCGTTAACTTAGGCATTAATTTAAATTTGCTTTCTTTCAATATGTTTTTCTTCTTTTTAACTTCTACTTTATTACTTGAGTCGTCTACGTTTTTGCTATCCAACTCCGTAGTCTGATTTCGCTTAGATTGCCGTAAATAATGACCGTTTTCAATAATCTTATCAGAAATAACAGAAGCAATGGACTCCGTTTTCTTAACTTTTTCGCACATCAAATGATTCGGCATACTAAGCGACGGTATAATATTTTCTCCATCTAAATGTATTTTAGTTACTTTGCCGTTGATTTTGTTGTCAATATTTTTCATAGATTTAGCATATTTCGGTGACGATTCCATTGATAAGTGATTTAGCGAGATAGACGACTTTGGTATTTGTAATTCGATATCGACAGAAGTTTCAAATATTCCGGTAGGCTTATCGACATTCACGACGACAGTCTCTTCGATTAGAATATCAGTGCCTTTTGGTAATTTTTTAGCTTCAACCGGTAACTTTATTTTTGATATCGGAGATTTTATTACTGTAGCACGCGTATTGATATTATTAGCGTTATCTCTGTGCGATTTCATGTTTTCAATAAATTTTTCATTGGGATCGTTAGAGCTGGTGCCTGATTTGCTTCTTTCAATGATGCGAGATTCAATTGATTTTCTTAAATTGTTGCCGAGTAATGTATCGAGTACTTTTGTAGCAGTTGGATTTATCTTTGAAACTAAATTACTGGTTAAACCTTCCAATCTATTTTTCTTCCGAGTGATGATTTCCGATTTTGGAGTGGGAGCAGTTTTGTTAACATTTTTAGGTGCGCCCTTTGATGTTTCGGTCGAACTGTTGGAAAGATCGTCGGATGAGGTTGAATTTTTTAAACTGACTGCATCGTCAGAAATTTTATTACTAAACGAATCGGCATATTTTGATATCAGTTTGCCGTCTGCGTCTGTGGAACTTTTATCTAAATAAAATGATTTTTCTTCGGATAATTTTTTAGATAGGGTCTGTACGACCACATCGAGGCTGGAATTTGCAATTCTATCGGCTTCGAGGCGGTGTCTTTTTTTAGGTGTCACAATAGGCGCTGGATTTTTGTTCCCGCTGTTGTTTGACGTGTTTAATGTTGAATTACTATTGCTGATATTTTTATTATCTGTTTTAACTAAAGCTTTGTTCGTCTCAACTTTAGCATCTCTGGATGGGAGATCGGATTCTTTACTTTTTGGAAGGGATTTTTCTAAATCGTGAACCATTCTGTGGACCGCTTTTAATTTTTCAGATGTTTCGTAAATTTTCTTGGAAAATTCGGAATGTTCACCGATTGGTTTTTTGATATTTAAATCATCGTCAGTCTCGACAGAACAAGGTGATATATGACGACTATTACAGCTCTCTGCGGATTCATCAATTTCAATCGATAATGTACTATTACTTATGGGAGAATGAATTTTTAAAGAGTCCTGTTGAGAGTTTTCGTGATTTTTAGCCGAAACATCCTTTTTCAATTTCTCATTTGTATTGTTATTTTTTGTTACTGCTTTCGATGTTGTATTTTTTTCTTTGGAAGCATCATCTATTAAATCTCCCATGCAATTAGTTTCATTACAAACGAATGATTCATTTCCTTTAGACGTTTCAGTTTTCAGATTATCCACAAATTCCGTCGCAACCAAACTGAGACTCAATGAGTTATTAGTCGAGGAATTAATATGATAATGTCTCTTTTTCAGCGGAAGCTTATGCTCGTTTGTACTAGTTTCTTTATCTTTGCCTCCTTTGCTTTGAGACTCTAGCAACTGCTTTTTATGTCGCCTCTTAGATGTCGGAGTGGGAATTTCCGCATTATCGGGCCCCTTGCGTTTCTTAGACATACGCTTAGTACATTTAAGAATATTTTCAGGTACAACTTTATCACTAGAAGATTTTGATATTTGCTGAGAAGCTATTTTGGGAGAATTATGGCACAGTTTAACAAATTGGCTGATCAAATTATCGATGTCTTGATTCAATTTTTGATCCACGAAGCCAGAAATCGATTTAGTACACACCTCTCTACTTCGTGAAACGGATCGAGATCTCTGCTTTTTGTGTTTCTTCAATTTGTGACGATGGTGCCTCGAATCGGTTTTATTTGACATTCGAGACAATCTTCCATTGCTTTTTAAATTTTGAGATTTCGCTGCCGGTATAATCAATTGAGTCTTGTGTTTCCTCCAATGCGTCGATGACGAGATTTTCTTTGGCGGTTTTTTCACATTCAAAAATATATTTCGTGATAACAATTTATTAGGTACATATGTGCTTTGCGATTGTTGAAATAAATTCGTAACAGGTATCGGAGATTTTTCTTTCTTAAATATAGGATGGTATATATTTTCCGGCTTTTGACATTTCTTCATCTTCGGAGAAATATTACGACAGGATTGCTTCAAACTGTTGTTATTATTTGAAATATCACGACCGAAGCTCGATAATGACGATGGTGCTAAGGCGAAATTATCGTTTCTAGACGTGCTTATCGGCGGACAAGCAAATTTATGAGTAAAAGCTGCTAAACCAAAATAGTGTTTATCAGTTTTATTTAATCTATTGCTTGAATTGAAAATTCCATAACTTGAAGATAATCTCGTTCCCAAGTCACTAAAAACTGGGGCCGGAGCAAACAGATCGACGTTGTTCAATGTCGGTAACGCAAATCGATTCAATTGCATACTCGTACCGCCAAAAGTAAACTTTGAATTGAGACCGCCGCTTGAACTCGTAAACTTAGAAGGCATTTTAGAATTTTGAGAATGGCACTCGGAATCGGAATCGCTCGTACTATGACCGATTGTCAAACAACTAAAGGTTTTATTGGCTAGTAATAAAATTTCTTGATCAGTAACAAAATATTTTTGGTTTTTGTAATAGCTCCTATCCCTCACTGATCGGGATTTCTTTAATTTTCTCATTTTACGCCTAATATTTCTAATACTATAATCAGTTTTGTAGCCAGACTTATCGGTTTTATAGCCAGATTTGGTGTCGCTCTTATAACCAGATCTACAACAATGATCCGTTTTATATCCAGATTTAATTCCATAATCACTTTTGTATCCAGATTCGACGAGTCTACTGCATACTTTGTAAGATCTGACTTCGTGGTCACTTTTATAACCCGAAAGTATATCTCTATATTTTGGATTAAGATCGATTTCCCTCCACATTGGATCCAAAGGTTCGTCGCCGCCTTCGATATCGCTCTGAATATCTCTCCAATCGGTGAGACTTTTACTACTAGATTTCTTTGTCATTGATCCAACTAGCTTGGTTAAATCTTTTCTCTTGGCGTAAACTTCAGAAAGTATACCTTTATTCGATCTAATATCATCATCGCTATCAGAATCAATAATAGGTTTATTTTTAGGTGGTCTTCCGGGACCTTTTCGTCCAGTATTATTCTTTATTTGAGGAGGTCTGCCAACTTTCCGCCTAGGTGGATATAACACTCGATCAGTTGCATATAACATTCTATCTAAAGCAGCAATGTCTAATTTTTCCGTGCGTTTCCGTTCGGTTTTAGTAGTTTCTAATTTGGGGATCAGATTTTCAGATTTAGCAGTTTTCCGGTCAAAATCAATCACATGTTTTTGTTTTAAGCTAGCTTCGCTCGAAATAGATCTATCCCGACTGTTGATGCCGCCGAAGCGAGATTTTGACTTTGACCTACTATTTCTTTTATTTGGAATATTTTTAATTGAAGATTTACAATTTGGCATTTTATGAGCGTTATCTTCTGGTTCTAGTCTCCGCGCCGGTGAATGGGCAGGAGAATTATGATTTGACAATATTCCAGAATCGGGCGAGACATTGGGCGGTTCGTTGCCTCGGCAAAACTCATTTACTACCAAGTTATTAACATCGCTAAGATTATCACAGTTGCCTAATTTTTGTTCCAATATTTCTTCCCTTATTTTTCGTGGTCTACCTCGCTTCCGTTTAACGTCGACGGTTTTATTTTCTATTTCTCGAGATTCATTTATATGTAAACTAGATCCCTCAGATTTTAATGAATGTATATAACTGGACGTATTCGGATTTTTGAAATGTGATGTACTCATCATTCGATTATCCATTGAAGAAGACGGATTGTTCAATTCAAGCGACATAAAATCATTGTTGTCGACACAATCGTCTAAACATGGAGGATGAGGTATTGAAATTTCTGCATTATCCGTTTCTGAGGTAATCTCTGCTAGATCTTTATTTATCTGCGATAATTCTTCAGTCTGTTGCGGGCTCAGATGTTGATTGCCGGGTACCAAATGTTCGTTTGATAAAAAATTTGGAGTTATCTCGGGTATAGTGCAAGGTTGAGACATAACGCAGTCGTTAAGTCCTACTTTGGTCAAATTGCTATTGATTGCACAGTTGACAGATGGATTAATTTGACCGAGCGCAGTGCCAATAGGAGCTATACCGTTCGTATGGCTGAGCAGCTGAGTCTGAGCGACGAATTGCTGCAACAACGTCGACGCATAATGTGTAGCCGATGAATGATTTGCATCTTGACTTGTACTCTCGTTGTCAGAGCTGGAACTATCGGCGGTAGCTCTTTGTATAGCTGCATTTACAAGTTGAGGCGGTAATTCCATCTCGCTGCTCGATCCATCTCCTGTAATCGACACAAAAAGCATAAATATGAAAGTTTCATATTACAATTCCTGTAATTAAATTAAATAATGAATTAATTACCGTTTTCTTGAACGACTTTCACATCGGATGGTTGAGGTTGTCCTTCGGCGATGGCCCCGAAATCGCCGAAGGCGGCACATGGTTGGTGTTCGGGTAAAATAGCTGCCAAATCTTCCTCATTGATAACTTGTAAACTGCAAGCAGCGGCTAAAGCAGCACTCGAGTCAGTATCAGATTCGGTGTCTGAAGACGAGCAGCTATGGGAACTACCTGAACGTTGACTGCTGCAGGAGCTCTCTTCGCCTGCCGCAGCTGCCGCATTTGCAACTGCCATCTGAAAAAATAAATAATAATCGTAAGTACATGCAGATGGAATTTAACTTGGAACATAATGTTGATTTCTCAAATATAGCAGCCGTAACATTTTGATAAGATTAAAAAGAAAAGCAAATAACAAGTAGCTGACTACCCTAAAGTCATTAGACATAAAAAATATACAATTTGTGTAATACAAACAAATTATAATATTTAAATAAAGGTCGAAATTGTGTACACTTTTCCGTGACTTTTTCACAAGCAGATGTCTATTATTATCTTATCTGCTGCCGTCCTGGACAATGTGATATTCTTTCCAAAACGCTTCTATAGATATTTCTACGAAGACTTTGACTTGGAAGGGGTAATAGAAGACACTGGCATGGAGACATTTTTAACAAATCGGTGCAGCTTCTTGCCTATGCTGACGACATAGACACTGTGGCCTGATCTCGGGCGGCCCTCAACTATGTATGTCGGCGAATAATAAGAGCGGCAACGGGCATAAGACTTAGTATCAATGAGATCAAAACAAAGTACTTAAACAAAGTTCTTAGTACAAGGACGAATCTTTGTACAGAGGTGACGAGCACATCTTCGAAGCCGTCCATCAATTTACAAATCTAGGCTCACTAATAATAAAAGTCTAGCTCTACAAGTCCGTCCTTGACATACGGAGAGAACCTGAAGAGAATAATTCTGGGGAATGGCGCATTCGTCGCAACAAGGAGCTGTATCAACTATACAGGAATATACCGGTTACAGCGACCAGACTGGCGTTTAAGGATGCGGGACAATCAGCAACCGAAAAGACTTATGGTCAATAAGTCTTTCGGTCCCCATAGGAAAGGAAGACTAAGAATGGTTTTGAATGAGCCCAGGGCTCTTCACTAGGGCTGTTGCGCATATGATATAACATTTTGCATACTGCTAATAATCGCAAACGAATTGAAACTATAAATAACAAGAATGGACGCATAAATGCGTCATCGGGTCTTAACGATAGTTTTACAAATGACGCATTTTTGAGCCATCGGTCTCTAATGTGTTACTTGTTTATTGCACCGCACTGAAAGTATACTTCAGTTTATTAACCCTTTGGCTGCTGGGATGCGCCTCACATAAAAAAACAACGATATATCGTTGTTCAGCGATTGAAAGGTTAATATATTCGTAATGTTTAGGTAAATTTTTGATGAAATATAATTCGCACGGATTGAGAATCTTTTTTCGGCGGCCAGATTCGGCACTGCGCCGACGTAACAGCGGATGCATTGAAATTTCGGCGTAATTGCTAGGGTATATGACAAGCGGCGTGGTTGAGTTGCCCCACGATGGGAAATGCAGGCGGACTGCAGTGGTCGAGGCTTTGGAATGTGGTTTACGAATTATAAAAAGCTGCGACCTGTCCGACGTACCGCCATAGGTGCTTACGAGCCCTAAATGGTACTCTGCACCACATCTGTATGGATAGCGCTCCTCGATTCGCTAATTGATTGAGATCTTTCGATCTGCATATTAACAAACGCACCTCGCGTCCGTAACTCGACAACGCGTTCAAGAAACTCGGAATTAGTCATTTCTTTCGCTAAATAAAATTTTTCAATAACGCAACGTGCATGTATGCAGCATTGCGAAATGCATAATGAATTTATATTCTCAATTTTATTGTGCGTTTACGTATATAATGGAGTACACGAACGCATAAACGAGTAGCCATATAAGGCTCTTCGCTACATCAGTATGAGTGGCATAACACACCTCACTAATTGATTGATATCTTTCAGCTCAAGACGTATCAGCCATAGAACAGGTAATATCTGTGTATATATACACAAATACTAACTTACGTCTTATTAGCGACAACTAATCTTTCATCTCAAAGAAAACTGCCGTTTTTTTTGCGTACGACTAATCAATTTAAGATGAAAACTGCATTTTTTATGAAAATGATTTAATGCCATATGTGAACGTTATATAAAATAATTGCACATTGTTTAAATTTATATAAAATAATTAATACGTCCGACTGAGATGGAATATGCGACAGCGGTCAAATTTATAAAAACATAAAAAGGACACATTGATGCGAATAAAAAAAACATATCCAACCGCAAATATGTCATGTGTAATGCAAAATTCTGAGAAATATTCCCATTATATATAAAAAATATTGAGATAAATCCTACGCAAATAGCATCCGCAGTTCCGAGACGTTTTCTGATAAAATAATAAATTTGCGAAATCGCATTATATCTTCGAACAATGTGCAGAGTGTGTGCGAGTGTGTGTAATCTTCAGGGGACATAAATAATCTCGACATACTCCGCGTCTAGCCAATTGTCAAACCGCAATGTCATTCAAGTGTCACCGAAGATCACACAAGATTGGGTCACGCTGGGTCTCCAACCTCACACAACACAAACGGGGGTTAACCGTGGGCATTTAGCCGTGTTGTTAATTGACCTGCATAATTAAATGCGATCTGATTCAATCCCTAAACATCCGAACAATGACGGAAGAGTCAAATCCGACGATGACTAATAACCGACAATTTAATCTGAAACGCCATATATTAACCACATAATGACTCCGGCCCAGTCGTGCCTCACTTGTCGCATTAAATTATTAGATGATGATTGAAAACGCTCACATCTCGATCACAACGATACGTCTAATCCGTCTTTCGATAGACGAGATAAATGCGAATCCCAGATTTTAATGTCTCGACCAATTACCGATCTCGAGAGTGGCGGTGCCATATAAACGGTGTCTTGTGACACTTGAAGAAAATTAACTGTCGCAACAGTGTGGTCCTTAACGTTTCATATATACAGAGAATCGTTCAGAGTATATCTACTTGAGATTATTTCGCGCAAAATAAATATTTATAATACAACATTCGTCGTGTATTAAAAAGTGTTTAAGAAGAATGGTCCGAAGTATCTGCAACATGAATGTTATTGTACGATTTGCTAAACAACAAAGAGGATTCTTCCCTACTTTGGACATCTCGCTAGAAGAAACGATAGCTTGGAGAAGTTCATTGTGCTTGTTAACGTATAAGGACGCAACGGAAAGGGCAGGTTGCCCATTCTCTGGAGAGATCAAGTGAAGACTGTAGTAGCTGTCATGCGAGATACGGAATGCAGAGGATCCTGGAGAGCTATAACCAATAGTATAAGGGCCAAGAATGATCCTCAGACACGAGGGTGTCGACTTATGAAGTGATTAAACAATTATTGAAAATGTCATGTAACTCCGAAGTGAAGAATATGATAAAGGTCGAAGAACAGTAAGTTTTTCAGAAGAAAGCTCAAGGGATGATACAGTATGTCGTAGATAGTGCAATCATTCACTAGATTGTCTTAAAGTTGTATTTTATTTTATTATTATTTAAATAGGTCTAATTTATTATAAATAATTGTTAATAAACTAATATAATAAATGTGTACGTTCTCCTTGGGATGTTATACATTTCTGTGTCAATTGTTAAACTCATAATTCCCAGAACACTTTTTTTTCTTCACAGATGTCGTTAGTTTTTATGTCTTTAGTCATGTAATTTACGATTGGAATCCAAGAAACGAATTCTGTGCAATAACTCTCTCTCTAAATTACAGTTGTTGTTTAATTCCCACATGTCGATTAATAAGTCAACATTCCCACAAACTGAATCTTTCAACAACGTCAAACTCACAAAAAATGAATTAGGATTCCACGAATGTTGTTGTTTTTAAAATACTTTTTTTAGGAATAACCTCTGCAATACATGTAGTAAAGTTACGCATTCATATGCACGTTTTCTAGAAATTTCTGGATAATCTTCGAGAAATTCAATCGAAATATCGATTGAATTTTACAAAGAAGAAGCAAAAATCAGCGTCGTACTATTGAGCCTTAAAATCGGTGAACGCTTGCATTATATCTTTTCAGTGAATAGTAAACCCTCCTATAGCGTACCCTGCTGCAGAGCGGCGCTTTGCGGCCGTCCCTCATATAGTGCTTCCTTGCAATATAATTATAATATAATTTAATAACCCTAACCGCAGTTTTGTATGCTCTTCTATAGGGTGTGTTTCTATAGCGTAGTCCCTAATCTCGGCGCTATAGGCGAGTGGATTGTATTTTATTTTAGGCTTAATCCCTTTGTTAACAACAAAATATAAGTCATTTGAAATATTTAAAATGGAAAATGTTTGATTTCGTCAAATTTACAAAATACAATTAAAAACCCCCAAATGTTGTATACATCTAGGCTTCTATAGGGCTGGTTTCTAAAGCGTGGATTTTAAAATTATTTACTTATTTTTATTTTAAAAAGTTGCGGAACGTATTCCCTTAATATCGCGGAGTTACTGTTGTCATATTTGCGAAATCTAGGGATTGGATTATTTAAATATAAAATAAAACCAATTTAAAGTTCTCTCCTCGTCTTGATTAGATCCTGACTGCACCCCTGGCTACGATATTCAAATGAATTGAATTCACTCGAGATTATTTATGCATACAAAGCGCGAATCTAGTAGCCAGTCTAGAGCCGAGTGTTATGGAAGAGTAATAAACTTTCGGTGCATAAAATTGAATGGCTGGGAAACATGCACCGCGGTCATCGAGGGATCGGTACCGGACGGAAGACGTCTGCCCGTCTGCAAAATCTGCAATATCCGCGATGGGGCAGATTTCGCAAAAACACCTCGGACGAAAAATCGCAACAGAACAGAAATATTGGAACGGTGCGTTTTGCCGCCGATGATAATTGCGTCAATTATAAAATTAGCCGTCGCGGCGTGACCGGCTCTCGACAATATATCGAATGTTTCTCCATATAAAGGTATGTATAGACGGCGGCAACAATCTTATAATTTCTTATCCAGCGGTAATGGGCCTATAAACTGCAGTTGCATAAATCATTGGGGCCCGGGCGAGTCAGTCACCTTCTCCTACCAGAGTTGCGGGGCCGCGTATCTCACCTGCATCCGATCGACATCATACTTCTTGCACAACCGCATTGTGTTCGTGTGCGCCGCGACGACATACCACCACCTACCACCATCGTCTGTGCAATTCAACAGTGGGCAAATATAAATAACGAAGGATCGAAGCGGACCGGATAGGAGGCACGATCCAACGGCTTAATTACGTTCATCTATCACGAAGCGAAATAACACTTCCTTCTGTGTTCCCATACATTGCGGCGATAATGGGCGATCGATGAGAAGTGGCAATTATAAGGCGGTATGCGCTGGGAATTGGCAGTAGGCAGGCGGAGGCGCTCCCGCTTTTCCGGCATCTCGGGTCCGCCGCCGCTGCATATCGCGGAAAGCCGACGTAATCTTAATGCGATCTGTGCAAAAAGAAAATGACGTCTCTTTGGAAGCGAATCTCTTTGAAATTTGAAAGCAAGGCGATGCGATACGAACACGTTTTCCCTCGCAATTTAAATGATGTATTAGAAAATTAATCCCAACGTAAATCGTTTCTTAAAAAACGGATTATTTAAAAAAAAGATTACTTGGGAATACCAAGATGATCGCCATCAAGATTGTGTTGTTCACATTTGTTCCTAACGCTTCTTGACATTGATAGCCATATTGGATGCTTCACTATATAGTCGGAGGCCGAGAAGGATTTGCGCGTCTTGGTGACTTTAAGCAAAAATAACAGCGTAATGATGTCCCAGCCTCTGTATTCGCACGAAATGACACCTGTGAGTTTTCTATATTCCCGATGTTGAACAAAAATACGACGTAGACACAGAATCGAGCTAAACGCCATACCAAAAAATGCAAGAGTGCTTCGAAGTGTATGATGTATCTGGAGATAAAATTAACCGATCCGCCACGGCTGCTCGAAACCAACGGCTTCGCCCGATGGGGTGTATTTACTATGAAAAGTATTAGGTGTAGTAAAAAGTCATGTCGTATTTTTAAAGGGTAGTTTTAGAATCAGTTGTTTTTAGTCCTTTGACGAGTCAAGACGTGTTATTTTATTGTGTGCTTGTCGAGACACGTCTCCGTCTGTGTTCAATACAAAAAAATAAATATTTTACTCGACCCAGTCGCAATGGACGAATTTGTTCCTTCAGAAGACCATTTGCGAAACTGCATACTCTTCCAGTTTCACTCCAAGAAAAAACTATCGCTACAAGAAATGTTAGCAACATTTATGAAGACGTATTAGATGTCAGAAAATGTCAACGCTGGTATTTCAATATGGAAAATTCAAATCCGAAAATTTTGACTTAAAAGATAAGCCTCAAAGTGGACCACCCTGTACAGTGAATAAAGCCGCCATAAAATTTGAAATTAAAAAAAAAAACAGCTTTAGGCATCAAAGAACTGTCAAATATAACCGGCACAAAGTAGTTTATCACTCAGAAATGTCTGAAAAAATTAGATAGATTCGAAAAGAAGGAATTTTGGGAGAAAGTCTTCCTCCTCCACGATAATGCGCGTCCCCATGTCGCAGATTTGTCCTTGAAAAAATAACAAGTCACGATATTGAGTTCTTCGATCAATATCTTACTTACAATAACTTAAAATGCTAAAAAAGTCACTAGTACGGTTTCACTCGCACTTGCACACGCGCGATATTTTTTCTCGTTCGCATCCGGTACGGAGCGAACAGAGAATAAAAGTAATGATTTTATATTTATTCTTTAGATTTTTTTAGACGATACAAAACGTTCGTGACATGTAGGATTTATTTTAAGTGAATTATTCAAGAAAAAACCTAGGGTCTCAAGTAGACGACCGAATCGGCACGGCTTTATTGACAGATAAAATAAGCAATGAATCTGTCCTGAAGGAGCTGGACAAAAATAACACTAATATGAACCATGTTCGAGCTAAAAGAAGAAAAGATTTTCAGGAGAACCTGGTAGTCAAACAGCGCCCTATACAAAACTAAGGGCATACAAAATTTGTTGCTAGATTTTTTTAAAATCATATTTTGAAAAATAAACGAAATCGATACATAAAAAAAATCCATTCACATATTTTAAATGACCGTGTTATATTTTGTTGTCAATCAAAATTTGCGCTATAGGAGGATTGACTATTCATTGAAAAGATTGAACAGGGCGGAATGAAGATGGTGAAGAGCAGACAATCCAAAAAAATAAAAGATAAATAACACTACGTATTGTTGATTATATAGATTCTAGTCATGGAAGCTGGAGAGTATGATCCTTCTTCATTTCCTTGTGTTTAAGAGTGGTAATTCCAATGTAGGGATGAACGGGTGATCACTTTATATCTTCATAAACCTGTTTGATTCTCAAATATTTCCAAATCTTGAAACGTCTTAATTGCGCCGTATGAAGTGTCCTAGAAAGGACGAATCGCGTGTTCAATTTGGAGAAGATGGTGATGTAAGTGCGTTCCGCAGTTCTTGGAATGCGAAGCATGCGATGTTAACACATTTCAAACGCATCTATGCGTTGTCTATCGTATTTTGAGATACAGTCTCCTGACTGTTGATTACCTTATAATATACCTTCTCTCCCATCTTTCTTCTAATGTTAAACGAAATATATGCATATCTACCATCATCTCAATTTTTTATCCATTAACAGATGTTTGATTGTTTTATCAATTTTAAAGATGCGTTTCACACAACAATTCTGCATTGTGTATACATAATTGAATTACGTAAAAAAAACCACAATTTATTCGTCAATAGCATAATTTTATTACTACGAACGTATTCCGCGGAATTCTGAGAAAAATCCACCGGAAATGATTGTCATTTGAAAATGTTTACAACAATGACACGTGCTAACAAACAATAAGCATGGATTTGAATAATTATGCATCGAATCGCCGCCATCGGAGTATTTAACATTAAACAAGATGACGGCAAAGTACGCGGATCTCCATACAAGAATAAATATGCACACATTTGCACGATCGGTTCACACGATGCAGCATCACTTCACTTTCACCGAAATCGTCGATCGGATATGGCATCTCAAAACACTCGCTATAATATATTTACTGTATCAATCGCGCAACTGCGCAATCTTTCGCATAATCTAAATATACATATTCCAGAAAACTCAGACAATGCGTCACACCAATGACCTCATCATCATGCACAAATATGTTCAAGATACACACACAAACAATTCCGAACCGATCCATTTATGCCATTCATCCCGAGGATGTTAAAAAAGTAACCAGATATCTGTTGACGTGTCTTGTGCGTTTAAAATCGGCACTGAAAAGTTTGTCCACACAGGGAACAATAGAGAGAAAAACCCAAAGTAGTCCATATAAACCCTCCCCTATAATCGTACGTAAATACAGGGGGGTGATATATACAGCCGGTGAGAGTGGCCATATTTAAATTAACCAACAACACAAAAAAAAATGGAAACAGCAGTGATGGATACATCGTCAGGGGTGAGGGCAGGTGTTAAATTTGAATAAATGGAGTAGGGGGTAAGTTGATTCACCGTGTGATGTACATAACCAGGTATTAAAATATAATCATATGATATACCTGGATTAGACGACGCGTCGCTGTATCCAATTTTATTAATTTATAACCCGAAAATGTTTCGAGTGTTCGCGGACACTGAGGAGGGTTGAAAAACACATCAAATTAATTGTGATATAAAAAAAAACAATGCTATTTTCGGTTATATGTTATGGGTGTGTCAGGCCACTTAGCAGAACGGTCGCCTAGTCAGACAACATTGTTTGAATAATTAATTATATGTCACTACTGAAGGAGTAGTCAACACTTGGCTACACGCTATATTTTGACATTTCGCCATACCAAGAAATCATTAAGAATTGATAGAAGTCAACTCCAAGTAAATGAAACTATGTGGTGCGAGACAGGAATGTATCTCAAACCACTACTTTTTAAAAATACAATTTCTTGATATTATTTTTATTCATTAAAGTCAACTTCAAGAAAAACAAAAAAAAAAGGTTTGAGGTGAAATGTATTACGTTCCCCTATTTCTTCAATACATTTGCTGGATAATGAGGAGAGCTTTGGTAACGAAAGATATGTTTCGTTAAATCAATGTCAGCTTTGATCATCGACAACTAATTCTAAAGAAATGACTAAGGCTCCAATTAATACGTTAGTTTATTGACTGCTTCAACGTTTTCAAAGACGAATACTAATTAATTAATGATAAGGTGATAAAGAAGGATGCCCCTGCTATCACGTACATCATCATTGGACATCTGAAAATTCAGGCGACAGACAGGTTAAATACCTAAAGATATCAGACAGTTGAATCTAAGAAACTGTAGAAAGATCGTTCAATCTAAGTCTCAAAATGATCATGCTCCTCAGACACAAAGCAACAACAAAGAAGAACGTATGAAGAAATCTGTTTACAATAAGTAATAAGCAATATTTGTATCAACCCAAGCTGAAGATAAGTATTGAGACAGATATCGCACACGTGGCAAAAATGATGATGAAGATGTCAAATCGGATCCATCGTGTAAGATCTCAGATCAATAATCAATGTCCATCTTCAGTTCCTTAGATAAGTTGTGACCGAAAGCATTGAGAAAAGAGATTACATATACCTCACCAACAATGAGTTCGTTCTTAATTTTCACTACGTGACCGATGAACCGAATGACCAGTGACGTACACAGGACGGCACAGGACTGTTGCGAGTCGCAGCGAAACACAGCGCTTAGCGACGAGACCCCCCCCCCACCCTTCTGCCGCCCCGCATCCATCCAATACACGACGCAAGTAGCGCTGACGAAAGTGCTCTATACGCTGACGTAACACTAAATATAAATTTCATTTATATTTTCATATACATAATATACAATCATTCGATGCATATATATTTATATGTAAAAATATATTTCCTCAATTTGCTTGGGGGTGCTGCGGCTCCGCAGTATATATGAACGAGTTGCCCCTGCGAATAACACTTGACGATCATTCTTTATTCCATTTTAAAACAAAATCGTTAACCTCCCTGATTTTTATTTACAGCTAACAGCAGAGATTTGAAGACAATTTTCTAATTTGTTCTGTCTTATGTCCAGTGGAGACCGGCAAGGTGGCAGATGCTGTTGAGTCTTTTGAATAGAAGAACGAAGCAAAACGAGTTCTTCAATTTTTCGAACCCATGTCAAGAAGAGTTATAGAGAAACTAATGAAAGCGAGTAAGATTCGAGTCTAGATCAAATCAGAGCGCAGTAACAGTGAATCAAAAGAATCAAAACGGTCACGCTCCTCAGACACGAGCCATCGACGACGACATTTATTTTTAAAGCACTTAATTAATTCAATAAAGTTTAGCAATTAGGTTGACGTGCTTCATTTAATTTGCGAGATTCATTTGCGGGATTTCCCAGATGATTAATTCGCCACAAAAATATTTATTCGATCAATGTTGGGTACTTCTGTTCTCGGCCGAGGCGGCGATCATCGCGAACAGGTAAAAGACATTAATTTGCAAAGGTGTTATTTTTTTCGCGCTGATAAATTGAGCGGGCATTTAAAATAAATACACAATCCTTAAGAATATATATACAATTTTTTTTTCGCTAGAATCTCATTATTATTTATATTCTGTCAAAAGTCATGTCTGCGAGAAATGTGTACTGTCAAAAGCGGGCGTAATTAATAACAGACGTAGCTCAAACGTAATCATAAGAAAATATGTGAAAGCGAATATATTCTAATATATTTTATTTTCTATATAAAATTAAATAAAAAAAATTAAACACGTTGTGATTTAATATGTGCACAACGGCGCCTGCGTAATGGCCATGAACTTTTCAGTTTTATAGCAGCATATGGCAAAAAAAATATATTCTAAATAATGATGTAAGAAAAATTATATCAGACTCATTGTTACATCGACCGCAATTGTAAGCGTTTTTAGCCACACAATTGAAATTAATTGCGATTTTGCGAATAAAGAAAATATACATAAACAAAGGGGGAATTTTCTGTTGTCGAAAGATACATATAAAAAAAAAGATGGCAAGAATGAGAGAGAGGTGATGTTTAATTTACAATAAAACGAACTGGTAGCAAGTATCCCGCCGATATGGATCGGTAAGCAACACGAATTTGGCTACCAGCGTAGCCAAATTAGCATAACAACAATTAGCGGCCGACTTGTTTGCAATGACGAAGATTCAAACAAGATACGAAGATGTTTATTGCTCTTCTTTTTTACGACACGCTAAATCTATTTATTTGAATAGCGTTTACGCTGAGGTCCTTCAGAAAAAAAAAATTTTTTGCACAACACTTATTAGCATATTGAGCCACATTCGCCATTGTGATGAGAATCTGAATATTTGAATAATACCCCAAAAAAAAATATATATATAAAATAAAAATACCACGTAATGTCTGCGCAAGCCTTCGGATCAGACGTGTCAACATAGGGAGACCTCTGGTTTTAAATCGATAATCTTGTTTTTCTTAAACACCAGCTCTAACTTTTTATATTCAATGAATACAGCGCAAAAAGTTCAGACAATGTGTTACAGATGTGACTAGAATCCAAAGCGAAATACACAGCAAATATGTAACCGATATTTATATTAATAATATATCATGGTAGAGTAAGCAGCGACAATGCGAGACCTTAATCACATTTGGCGATTCCAAATAATTAGCGTCTGTCTCCTGCAGCCCCGCAAATTCAACAAATTGATTATACAATGTGTTATTGAAAAGATAAGTAATAATGTCGGACCCCCGAAATCGCGGATGATTAATATACCTGTCGTCGCCGAAAGAGCTACTGCGATGTAATTTGTGTTCACCAGACTATGACCGACAGACGTACTACAAACACAATGCAATGGTGAGGAGGTCGCAAACATCGGATGACACAAGAAGATCGCAAAGGGGCTAAATTATATCGATACGCAAAAAAATATGCACGCAAATATTTGACCGGAATGTAATAAGCCAAGATAAACGTTCGCCGAGCAAACACGTACAGTACGACGCCGTTGTTACATACACCAATTATCGAAAGTGAAATACGCCGCGCAATCTAAATAACAACGAAGAATTGTAAAATTATGAGTGAGACAGACGGTGAAAGTAAGACACGGAGATCAATTGAGAAATCGAAGTGCTCATACATATATATTGATATATATGTATACATATAATAGCGAGGCTTTGTTTACTTCCCAGGTCAAATGTTCGCAATTCGCGGTGAATAATGGCGCGTCGACAATGAATTTCAGATTTATCTCGCGCCGTTCGAGGAGACAGACACCTGCGCTTATTTCTGCGCCATTCCTCCGGTCGCAATCAACGACTCGAATGGGTTTTTCATTGCGAGTTATTAAACAAACAGACATAAGCATGCGCGTAAGGTGAAGATCATGCGAAATGCTGCCGTCCGATATCGGCCGGAGCTCGCGGATCGAAGCCTTGCAGGGGCGCGTAACAATCGGAGAGTAATCCCAATGTCCTTATTCCGCATGAAAGCATTCAATCATATTACACAGAGTGTCCCAAAAGTCACAACACCATTTAAAATTCAAATAACTTTCTACAATTAATTATTTTTTTATAATTTGATTTCAGATTATTAAAAGCGTTATCAGCAGAAATTAGTATGGAGAAATTCCTGAAGCTGAAGCAACGTGTTAAAATAATCGAATTCTATATAGAAAACAAACGATCAATTGTGCTAACGCAAAGAGCCTACACTCGTCATTTTGGGGTAAGAAAACCTCCACATAAACAAACTATACTTCGTTTATTACAGCGATTTCAAATTCAGGGGTCTGTGAGTGATTAAGAATGATGAAAATCAAGAACTTTCGGAACGAAAAGGATCACGATCCTCAGACATGAGGGTGCCGACCAAAGAGAGAGTGATTTACCACGTGCTGAGTCTTCAATGTCAACTCGAAGGCAGTCAGCAGTTAGAGATGTCGAACCTCGATCCAGAGGATTCAAAGGATGCTGCATGTCTATCCATGTAGATACAGCTAGTGCAGGAACTTCGTAGCTGATTATCAGAATCGATTATCCAGATCCAGAATTGGCAGACAAAAGAAACTGATTTCATTCACAATCTCATTATAGGCAACGAGGAGCCCGCTTCCATCTGAGCGGTTTGTTGGCTTAGGCAAAGGTAATGGATTCTGGGGACGAGAGAATCGGAATGGTCCACCAGCGTGGTCGGTATCCCGTAAAAGTAACAGTTTGGCGGGATGTAACTGCAGGAATGGTTCTTGGAACTTACTTATTTGAAGATGATGTAGAAAATGCACTAACCATCACAGGCGAAAGGTATCGAGAAATGCTGGAGAATTTCATGCGTCCTGCAGTCTTGGACACACCAGAGGTATGGTGGCAGCAAGATGGTGCTACTGCCAAAACAGCTCGCCTGATAACTAAACTCTAAAGCAACTTTTTGGGAGAAAGATAATTTCGCAAAATTCTGAAATTGCTTGGCCGACACGCTTATCTGGCTTAACTGCTCCAGACATACTTTCCTGTTGGGGTATTTGAAAGATATAGTATACCGTAACAATCCTCGAACCATTCAGCAATTGAAGGCCAAGATCCGTGAAAAAATTGAAGGAATAAGCCAAGAAACATTACGACAGGTTATGATTCACGCCTTAGAAAGAGCGCGTCAGTGTGAAGAGCAAAATGGTGGTTATTTAAAGGATGTAATTTTCAAAACTAAATAAAAATTATTTCAAGAAGTGTGTTTTCTGTTTATGAAAGAATAAAAGTGAATTTTATTTATTAAGATATGTAAAAGTTATTCCATTTTAAAATGATGTTAAAAACCAGTATAGCAATATAGATAATCGAGAGTGATTATTAACCTAGCGGTGCCTATTTAAGACCCCAGGTTTTTCTCGAATAACCCTTTTAATGTAAATCCTGCATATCACCATTTTTTGTATTTGTCTAAAAAATTTAAAAAATAATCATTGTCCTTTATTGCCTGCAATTGCGAAAAAAACAACAATATTCACTTTTGTTGCCACGAGCAGTCACTATTGTTGGATATCAGATATTAAAAGATATTAGACAAAATAAGTTGATAATAAAAACGAATCAATGATGATATTTAACATAATAAATATCCTCGAGGAGCTGGATATGAATAATGATATCATTCTCTAACATTCAAATATCGCAGCGAATATATGTAAAGGTTTGATAAAAAAAAACTCTGGGTATATATTTTTGACAAAAACAATACTGTTATATCTGAAGAAGAAAAAAAACATGATAGAATGTCTTCTCATGAGCAAGAAGGCGAATTGGATTGGCTATAAATGTTATCACAGTTATCGACAATTTGGAAAAACCAGAGGCATATTTGTCTGATAATCTTAATGTTTGCTTAACATGCGGTGTAGAAACATTATTTAAATGATCTTCTAACCCGAGGCGAGTCTTTACCACTTGGAGGACACAATGCGATCTCTGACAGAGACACGTCAAACTCAACCCTGAGGCCAGGATTAAGCTAGTTGTTCTCCAGGTTAACTAGGCTCTAAGAAAAAAATTACAGCGTCAAAATGCGGTGTTGTGGACGTTTGTTGATAATACCATGAAGCTAAATGTTATAGAAGAAATGTGGAACAAAAAAATATGATTGACTCTTAAAGATATGTCTCAAGAAAATTCTTCGATACTTTAGACATTCAGTTAAAAGCTCGTCGCGCTTGGTGACCTACAAGGACGTAGAGGAAAGGAGCAGGGCGCCATCGTAGTAGCAATACAAGGCGCGGAATGCAGAAGATTCTCGAAAGCCATAATCAAGAATATACGAGTCAAAAATGGTCACGATCCTCAGACATGGGGGTGCCAACTTATGAAGAAGAGGAGTTAAAGGCAAATTCATTCCTTGTATGAATCATGAGAATCAGACGAAGACTGTGTTGCTCGAAATGTGATGCTGGAGATTAAAACTTCAATTCCTAATGAACTACCCCAATAAAACACATCGGGAACCGTAAGTGAAAAAGAAGAGAGATCGTTCAATCGAAAACTCGTGTAAACATTCTCCTCATACATGACAAAGAATCCTCGACTCCTACAAATCCATTCTCAGCCAATTATAGACTCTCATAAAAATCTCATTTTACATCTCTTGAACGTACTCACTTCAATTTATCCTTTTTTCTTAAATTCATATAAATATGCAGAGAAACAATGACCTAACCGCATACCCTGGACCCATATATGGACCAAGTAGAAGACAAAGAATCGCAGCAAGCGCCATCAAGATTAAAATATCGAAAGGTTTTTTTAGTTTTGTACATTAAGACGAGATGTATTATGAAGAACGAGTTTCATAAATGGCTAGAATAAAATAAACATAGTCAACAATATGCCCAACAAGTGTGATCAAATCGGAGATTGTAGCACCGTGATGCTCGTAGAATATATAGATCTTTATGACTGATCTTATATGATGTGGAGATCTGGATCATGCGGTTAAGATGCGATGAAGCGTCCCATTAGAAAAATAATGTATCTTTTCTAATACTTTTAGTTCATCGAAGATGAATGTAAAGAACCATCACGCTTCTCTTGTAAAGCTTTAACCTTTTAATATTTTTTATCATATTTATTAAAATACATTTTTTTGTATGACAAAATGTTATAACAATTCTTGTTTTTACTGAGTTTTATTGAATCCTGCATATGGCACATGATTTATGATGCTCTGTAAAACATAATATGCGTTTTTCATCAACACCCGCATCCAGCTTCTCGATGCGGTCAGCTTAATAGTATGACCCACTTTGCCATTCTTCAAGAATCGTATCCTGTCAATTGCCATTTTTCATCTCGGCTCACCTCAATAGTCTTCAATTTGCGTATCTCATCATTCAATTACTCCGGCAGAATCAGCGTGTTTTCACTGCTTTAATCATTCTGCGTAGGACGTAATCAAAATACCATAAAATTCGCGGAACTAGCTCATTCAAACGCGGAACAATAAAACCCCCATTCTCACATTTCCGCGAGCATCCATGCGGATGAAATCGCGAAAACAAATAATAAAAAAAAAATTACGACCGATCGCCGCCGGTTAATTGATTTGATATTCGACGTAAATGGATACGCAGATCGACGATTCCCCTCGCATGCAGCCGGCCCAGCAGCCACCGGAGAGACGGCGGCAGGACCGGGTGAGCGAAATTCAATAAAGCCGGTTGTTGGGTGTATGATCGCGAGATCACGACTCCACAGTAATGGTAATGGGTCTCAACGAGTGAGACGTTTGGAAATTACAAGCATTCCCAGCTAAATGCACAAAAAGAGTGCGGTCTCCCTCGCTTGCATTGCCGACACTTGCAATAAAAGACCGCGGCGGCATCACGAACTGTCGGCGGAGGAGTGCGCCCCTCCGGATCCGGAGCCATGTTTATGAGAACATTGTTCTGCGAGGGCCGCGTTGATAAATTGATAAAATTGCACGTCAATGTTTATCATCGGGCCGAAGACGGGGCCTTGCACATACGGCAGACTCATCGTGATCGCGTCGTTTCATCGCGATGATGGTGCGCGAATCGACGCCGGTCACATACATATATACAACAGCATTCTTCGAATGTTGACCTAATTGGCTCCCCATATCTAAACTAATCGCCGGCAATTGCACAAATATTTCGCGATGCCAAATCACCTGTGTCATAACAACACATTTGGCCGATTCGCAAAATATCGGCACCGTAAACAACGTCGCGGGATAAGTTATTCGGCGTTGTTGTTTGTGCGCAGATAAGCCGCCGCGTATTGTTCGATAAACAATCGATAATGCGGCGAGATCGGCGGCGGTGGTGGGGGGGAGGTAGCGGCGATAAGGAGCCGGCGGAGGCCGTTGTACTTAACATTGGCCTTGATGGCCGAGACCTTCGAGGAGCAGCTCTCCGTGACGGCTAGACGCCCGCGCCACACCTTCGCCACACACTGGTCCACTTGCAGACCAGATCTGATGCTGGGTCTTATCAGACGAACGCCAATTGAGACGTCGCTCACATTTAAATTATCCGATTAGCGAGCCCCTCGCAAAATTGAATACAATATGACAGCACTAAATCATTCATCAACATAAACAAGAACCATTGCACCAAATTTTACCTTCATTACAACTTTAGATCTTGAAGACTTTTAGAATCAAGACGTACATTAAGGACAATCTCGGAGATGGATAGTATCAAAGAGTGGCGTGAGATGCGACAGAAAAATTTCCTGCAAATTAAAATTATGTCCTGAGCGCTGACAAAAGCGCAGGAGTGAAAGTATCATAACGCGGAGATGAGAATTAATACTAAGATGGATGACTGGTGTCACTCTGAAGGACACGTTCCAAAATAAGCATATGAGGAGCTAGAAGATGGCACCGATCCAAGACTGGTATGGGCATATATACCGGAGAAACGAGGATTACGTGGCAGGACAAGATGGATACGCCATCTGTTAAGATCTCGAAAATATGGGAATCCGGCAGATAATTTAATTATTTATTCGACGATGGATGAATGGCATATACAGATTCTAAAGATGCGAGGGTGGTGGGTGTAATTCACAATCATCCTCTAGTGTCATATAGAACTCTTAGTATTCATAGATTTTGCCGGAAAGATAACCTATCCGAGTACTTAAAGTTTAGTCGCGGTTAACCGAGCCGTGCCGATGGAGTCAATCTCGCGAATAAACTTTTTTATCTGTCTAAAAAAGTCTAAAGAATAAATATTATAAATAATCATTGATCTCAAAAATAATAATAAAAAAAACAATATTCGCATCTGATGTTCATTCTCGCTCACATGCGCTACGATATACGAGTGCGAGCGAAACGGGCGGCGAGACATCGCCGAGAGTTTAGTCTGAGGACAACGTCATATTGATCGATTAAAAAATCCAAAATATCGATCAAATTATGAAGCATATAATGAATAACTATTTTTATCCTTAGAATAATACAATTTTTTTTTAAATGTCAAGATATTGATGAAGAATCTCGACTTTAAATGCTTGACGTCTTTGAGAGACCCCTTCGGACGACGCGGTTGTTTTCGAGCCGCCGTGGTGGTTGTGTTGATTAATATTATCATAACAGATTACATGTTAACTGCAAGCCATAACACTGGTTAATAGGATACTCCATATATGGCTAGGTGACGAGATGTGATGGTACCGAAGAATCTCGAAGATTCTATGCAAGGAACGTGGAAAGAATACTACCGTACTCTAACTTCTTTACAAGGTTCAGGAGTGGACACCGTAAAAAAACACTTGCGGATCAAAGTGTCGCTTTCTGCAAACCATCATGAACGGAAAAGCGGAAGGTAAACGGAAAGAAGTTATTATGGTTGGGAGATCCAGAATTTTTCCATCTCGCGAAAAATATATGTCATAGCTACGGAAAAAAGACTAAGACCAGTAGATCGCATATGACTGAAAACGGGCATGACACGCCAAGAAGAAGGGGCGAATGATGAATAGCACGATGGAAGAAGAATAGGATCATGCAACTTCTTGAAAGACTTCGACGAAAAAGAGATCGTTGGATACAAACATCATATAAGTGAATCCTGCCAGTGCAAGGATCAAATGGCATGGAGGTGAAAAATCAGTACTGATTTCAAATAATATGATATGGAGAAAGTTAATAATTTACAATATTATTACAACAGCTAAATATTTAAGCATAAAACTATAAAGTGTAATACAATAGTTGTAGTGAGCTTGTATTTAAAAAAAAAACTATTCATTTATAAAAGAAGCTATACAAAGATGAATTGTAACATAATATTTAAGGTCAAAGTTTTGTACATACGAAACAAGAGTTTCACTTATGCAAACTGTTGATAAAGAAATGAGGATAAAATTCATCATAAATTAACTGGTAGTACTGAGATTCTGTATTTTTCAAGAAAACTCTTCATTGAATATTTTACATCCAAAAAAACTAAAAACGACATATAGACCAGAAGATCAGTTCGATAAACAATTGACAATTGTTGCTCGATCGTTTCATCTGTATATATCGAAGTGATATTATATTTCGTGGTCATAATATGGTTAAGCTAGAATAAAATACAGTTAACCCTCTTATAGCGCCGAGATAGGAACCATACTGTAAAAACTCGCCCTATAGAAGACTATGCACGTACACAAAAAAATGGGTTTAGACTTTATTTAATTACATTTTGTAAATTGTACGAAAGCAATACATAAAATATTTTTCTATTCACATTTTATATGTTTTTGGAAATCTTTATTTCGCGCGGCAATGTATACATAGATTCAAAAAATGTAGCGTTTTGCATAAAACGATGATTTAGAATGTAGTACTATACAAGGGAATCCCGCACACGCCGCTCTATAGCAGAGAGCGCTATAGGAGGGCTGACTGTACATATAAATTTATAACATCACGCAATATATTTAATCTATTCAGATGTTTTTTTTAAACGGATTAAGATAATATCCATGATTCATGATCCATGACAAGAAGCATTTTGGCGAAGAGCCATAACATTCAATTTTAATTGATGATCGAGTTCAGCGTGTTTTGATTTTTTCATCAATTATTCAGTTTCCTCAATGGATTGCTGCGGATAAGAAGGATCACAACCTATAATAATAATTAAACGTTCGATATCGGACGCTGAATTCGGTAGCACGGCAAAAAATATAAATATAATCGGCGGTTCGCGGAGCAATTGGATCGCGAACACCTCACCATACCATATTGTCAAGAGTTCAATGCCATTGAGACGAGATTTTTTTGCTATAAAAATGAGCCACGGATAGAATCTGAAGGTCGCAAATAAAATAATATAATTGATCGCCGATCTATACCCGAACGATTTTCCTTGTGATACGTGAATACGATTATCGAAGCGAATGCCATAAAAAAAAATAATTGGCATGCCGCGAATTTTAACCATTTTTTGATACCATGATATATTGATGTACTGATTTTACGATACATAAAGCGTTTAATTAGCAGTAAAAAAATTATCGTGGAAGCTTAATGAAAATATATGGAATGAATCTAATACACTCTAAATCAGTGTTTGTTAAACTCGACATTGAAAAAAATAATCGAAGCGACAGTCCCTTCTATAGTGCTTGCTTGTAGATCGCCGTTTTCTTTAAAACGCTAAATTTTCAAGATCAATCCTCTTCGGTTGACAACTAAATGTATGTTTGATGTATTAATTACGTTCAAACTTACAAAACACAATTAAAAAAGACTAGGTATAAATTTTGTATGGTCTTCTATAGAGCGCTATAGTAGAGTTGACTGTATTTTTTTATCATCTATGATTAATTTATGAGCATTTTTTCTGGAAGCGCTGCTCTAAACGATGCTCGATTGATTGATTATATCGATCGATCGTTTTTTAAATATATCATTAATATGTACATAACAAATTCAATGCATTTCAGATTCTAATCTCGAATATTATTATAATCGTTCTTTGGTAGCCTTTCGATCGAAAACGATGATACACAACTCGAGTTCAGATTACACAACAACTTTTTTCGCTCATAGTATTCGCATAGAGCCGGAACATGAGGCAAATCATAGAGTCGAGAAAAAAAATAGTTCCAAAAAATAGATATCAATGTCACGAGAATTTAATCGTGATTGCAAAACACACTTTTGGCTGCGAATAAACACTTTGGCCGGCAACACGAACTGGGTTCACCAACCTACATTAGACATATCGATGCTGAAAAAAAACAAAATAAAAAAAACACGATGGAAAAATATAGCATGGGAGAAAAAAACTCCCGCCGTTGTCTAGAAGACTCGGAGATGAAGAAGTGGTATCTAAGACAAAAAAAAACAACAAAAAAAAAACGGTCGCCATTAATAAAACACGTACGCCAAGGTCAAAAGTTAAGCATTTTAGCACGCCCACCCCGATAGTCATTGTTGACCGAGGCGAAAATTTAAAGAAATTGAAGATCGCACGTGAAACATGCACTGTGTTATTGATTGCGCGAGAAACGCAACAAACAAAGATGAATATTGACAAGAACAACATGTTGTATCGGATAAGGCGAAATAAATCGGTTGAGTCATAACACCAAGAGGATGGATACAAGTTCAACGAATTAGCTAATGGCATCAAGGCCAAATTCCCAATGCCGTCGAGATTATTTAAAAGTCGTATTGCAAATATTAATCGACGCCGTCGGATAGCCAAAAATGCAAATGAGGAGGATCGCGAATAAATAATGGAGCCATTTATAACACGACTTTTTAATAAAGAGTTTTCAACAACGGCCGCACAACGATATTATGCAAAGCGAAATTTTATTAGCCAATAATCGACAGTGTAAAAAATATATATAAACAATTTTATTGATTTAGCATAATAATTACATCTCAAATAGCACACACAATATGAGATAACCTAATGATTTCGCATACAAAAAAATTAATTGAGCCATATGTTATGCAAATTGTACACACAGGTGCAATTTCGAATATATTTCAATTACGTTACACGGCACGTCTTGAGTGCGCACATACCGTCCGCCGCTGCTTTTCGAAGACAAAACATTATTCAATGAAGATAATACGAAAAAAATAACATCAAACGCCATTTGAATTGGCATATTCAAGGCCGATCCGATTCACAAACACCTAGCTGCTCGCTACTAATGTTTACACGGACATCTCATTTTGCGCAGTACACAATATTCATGCGAAAATCCAACGATTTGTTTCGCATCGAAATAACGTCGGAATATATACATGTGCGCGATCCGCTTTTTATGGGGGCCGTATAAATTAGAGTGCTGAAACGAGGGGCTGAATTGTGCAGGTCACGAAAAACAATTTTCTTCGGGCGAGGGAAAAAGCCGACGGAAAAACACTGAAAACTATTGCGATGCGACATAAATAGAATAACGTTTCAATGCTAGTACGTCAATATTTTAATTAGCACGCGAGTTTATTTCCGTCGATGTAACAAGAAATCGAAATTATTGCTATGCTGAATGAACATGTACTTGCTGAACGCTGAAAAATATTGGCCAAAAGTACGTTCGATTTTTATCACACTAAATTTGGAAACACAGTGTAAAAAATAGCCCCCTTTACGTCTGAAATATTTTAAAATTAGATAAATTCTAAAGAAAAATTGTGAAAATACTCGGGGATGCTGCAGAATATTAAAAATTAAAAAAGTATATCTATATTAGAAGATGAAGTAAAAAATACTAAATAATATTAACAATACTAAAATAAGTGAATCAGTATGACTGCACCGAATCGCAGCGCGACACGGCGCTTAGCGACGAGACCCCCCCCACTCTATCACCGGCCTGAATCCGTCTAACACCCGACGCTGGTAGCGCTGTCAAGAAGACAGCGTCCTTGCACTACATCGCGCAGAATAACTCGGTAAGCAATATTATAAATTATATTCATACTTTCGTATTCTTAATATCCTTAATTTGCTGGGGGGTGCTACGCAGTGTATACGGACGAACCGCCCCCAGTAGATAGTCATATTCACGGAAACCTATCCGACGAAGAACTCTCCAAAGAAGAGGATGGAAAATCGAGCCATCCGAATCCAGTAAAAGAATATGCTATGAGGTATATTTGAAGACATTAAAAGCCATTTTGAAAGCATTGAAGATGCATTAGAAAAACCCCCATCTATGTTTTTTCTCTAATTACGTGTACGTAATAGATGTAGATCTCTTTAATAACGTTAAAACGACTCTCGCACAATTCGCTATTTCACATTGTTCATTGATAATGCAAAAATTGTTCGCTACCATGCAGCCGAAAGATCTGTCATGAAAATGATGTTCATCTGAGTTTCTCAATTATTCAAGCTGAGACTCTTCATTTGCATAAAAATTGGAAGAGTAGATTAAAAAACGATTCTAACACGGTGTTTCAGATAAATTTAAAATAAGGTGTTATTGACATACTATTAAATTCACTGGAGAATCGGTAGATGCAGATAAAGATGATGGAGAATATTCTCTTAGCATAATATTAAATGTAGAAGAGACGGGTTTATTTTAGAAAAAAACGTACTCAAACGTACATTCCTATCAAATGAAGAATCAGTTGTCCTCGGACATAACCTTTTAAAAACCGATTGACAATGGTTTTTAGAAGGTTTATGATATTATAAAAAAACTTGAAGACAATAGCATCCACAACAATACGGAATGCAAACAGGGATAGAGTATATGACTAAAGAAGACTAAGTTTTAAATTGGTGGAGTTAGTTAGTCTTTTATAGAGAACTACTTCGATTATGATCATCAATTCTAATGACTGAATAAATTAAATGGATCAAATCCTCAAAATCAAAACTGGCTAATCGTTTTTCCTCTCTTTCTTCAATTCTTAGATCTCAATGATTTGACTGGAGAAGGTGTTTGTTTACAAAGCATCTTTAGCTATATGTTTTGTATTTTTGCATATAACCTAATTCCTGCCAGCATCATACTTCAATATATCTGCTAAAGTAACGTCTCGAAGGTTCCATTCTAGAACTTGTCTAGGAATATATTTGTGGAAGAGTTTTTCGCAGGTTTCTTAAATTATTTTGGCGTTTTTTTGCATCCAGGGTCAAGTTTCTCACGGGTCTTCCGCGTACTATATTGGTATTCTCGATCTCTAGCATAGGACGCGAGGAATCCAAAGATTTTTCTCTCTGTTGAGCAACGTGACGTGCTTAACTACATTTAACTCTGAGATTGCCTTTATGGTGTCCGTTACATTAATTCCTCTGCTAATTTCTTACGCGTATACGATCCGGTAGTATGTCAACTGCAGATCGTTAATCGCTTGAGGAGTGAAGATAAACCAGTAAAGACAGGATTAATTTAATAATAAATATGTACATATCTACTCTTTATAGAAAAATCACCAGAATGATTTTCTATGCACAAAATAACGATCTTTTTCTATTACTAAAAAATGGGAATTTTCGGTAGTATTTCTAAATTAATTTGGAATACGCAGAATAGGGTATTGTCATACGTTGCGTGAAAGAAAAAGGGGGATGGTTGTACAAATACGGCGTGTAAAAATCAGATTGCATTTTAATGGCATCGTGTACACGAATAACCCCATGCAATTCTTAATAAAAATAAATTAAAATAAAATCTTACTCCACTCCGTATCAGCATATTTACCTGAAACAAAAAAACGAATATATTAGAATTAATTCCATCAAAACAAATTATTCGCTATATTCGAAAATAGCCCACGGCACGAGAGACTAATGAACAACATTTATCTGTCTATGGCCTAAATCTTGATTAAATAAGAAAAATATCATTGGATAGGAGGCAGGCGCGTAGACGGTTCATGGACGGGGGGATGGTGGTTGGTATAACTTTTCAGATTTAATAATGCGAATGAAAAAAAATAACTGTGGCAAAGATTTCGCATGGATTCAGACGAGATTAAAATTGAGCCAATAAATTAAATACACACAAATAATTGCCGTCTGCGCAAATAAATGGCATTGTCTTGAACTAATTCTGCCAATTCAATTAGAGAATATATATATATTATTTACGGTAAATCCGAGACAAACTTCGCATAAAAATGGTATGATGATGACGTGTTCGCGGGGGTAAGAGGTCGAAAGGTCGTAGCGGAGGGTGAGGACTGTTTACGCACGGAAGCAGTGTGGACGACGACAGGGGTCGACCACCATTACCATAACCAGCCAAAGAACCTGACCCCTCAGCCTACGTACGTACGATTTACAATCGCGATATTCTTTATTATTTATTTACAACCGACTAATGAAAATAATATAATAAATCCCAACGATAATACACAAGCTGTAAAGCCATGGCGCTTTATGGCATGGAACGTAGATGAAAAATGCATAATGCATACGAATATTTATATAAATCGATATATGAATAAAAAAAAACTATTTAAAACATAATAAATCATTAGTATGTACATGATATTCGCGAATAATGCAAATTTACGATTGCACAACACGAAGATGAACAGACGTATAAAATATTAAAGCGACAGTAACTTGTGATACAATGAAGCAATGATTTCTATTACTGCACACAATGTGATGAAACAACTTTCTATTTTCGCCGCGCAGACGCCGATAGATCAATTCGAATGATGAAAAAAAAAACACAAAATCCGATGATTGATGGATCATTTATTATATTGTGGCGCTGATTCGACAACAATGGACCGGTGGATCTGTTTTGATCGAAAGTTAATCCGAATAATGGCGTCCGATTCGGTCCTGATTGGTCATTGTGTTTAATCGATCTTTCTTTATTTTTTTTTGAATATTTGAAAATGCATAGAACAAGTGACTGTTGTCGGTTGCATGCGCGTGACGGGGGCGCCAACGTGCACTTTGGTAGGCAAGGGTTGAAAAACAAAAGGGGAGGCTTTCGCCTATACACGATGCAGACACGCAATGTTATTTATTGCAGTTTGACGTTCTTCGCCCCGATCGCAAGAGGGTAAGCACCAAGTATACACTCGAGGAAACATAATCGGGGCATTGCTTTATAAATTCAATAATTACGTTAAAATTTAAATTATCTAGAATATATAGGGCACACGGCGGAAACTATCAATTAAATCCAGGTATCGACACGGACAGAGTAACAGTATTAGTACACGTAGTGTCCGATGGGGAGTTATACTACGATGCACTCGAGCGAAATCATCCATATTCATTAGCGAACGCCGCAGAATCTTCCGATAAATTATGAAACCTTTTTGTTGTCTTAAATCGAGTATAATCCTACTTTCATTTTCAAAAGTGACCACGGCGAAGGATAGCGCATTGCTTGTTTATCTCGTCCACCTTGTGTTCTGACAGTTTAACGTTAATATGCGTACAGAATTGAAAATGTAACTTTTACCCATATGTACACTCATCCATGGATTTACCCAGTTTTACGAAATGGATTTAAAATAATCATAAATATAACTCAACTAAATCAGATCGTTGAATAATCAAAGAATAATTGCCACAGAAACCTCCCTGATCCATAATATGTTGATACATTTAATACCTTCACGGACACGACTGCAATCGCAATTTTTTATATTACGTGGGACATGACTGTAATTGCAGTCATAGTTTTGTTTATCGCGCCGCACAGGACTAAGCTTGCAATCATGTGCTAAGGTATTAAACATCGTTGTCCTCAGACTCAATTTTATAAATAATAATAATTACAGTCAACCATCCTATAGCGCTCCCTGCTACAGAGCGGTTTTCTATAACGTGATTAATTTTCCAGCGCAAAATAAAGGTCAAGGAAATATACCATTTAAAATATGAGAATGGAAAATAATTGATGTGTTGATTTTGTTCAATTTATAAAATATATCTTAAAAAAAACCTAACCTTAAATAATGTATCTTTTTTGTACCTAATTGGTTACTATAGTCTTCTATAGCGTCGTCACTATCTCAGCGCTATGGGATGACCGATCGCATACGTTGAAAACCCTAATCACAAGAATCGTATTCTAACCAATCCTTATGAATTTGCCATTATCTTCCATATTTCAGACATTTCACTTCTCTCAGGCTTACGAGAATTCAAAAAATCTCTTTCTACATGAATTCAAATTTTCCTCCACGATCGAGTGTTATTGATTTTATTTTATTCTCATATCATCTTTTTTACTGAGGGTTTTCGTTCAATTTACAAAATATAATAAAAAAACCTAACTTCTAATTTGGTAGTGCCTAGCCTTCTATAGGGCGGGTTTATATACCGTGGTCCCCTCAATCTTAGCGCTATAGAAGGGTTGACTGTATTTTTACAATTTTACCCCAAATTTCGCTCATAGAGCGAACCGCCGAATTGAAACAATATTCTCCCATGTTAAGCGAAATCTACTGTATAACAAAGTTGAATAAAGAAACCTGTATAATCTGATTATTGCAGTTTTTCTGCATTTTTTTGTTGCAGTGTAGGTACACTTGACTCAGACGTATCTTAATATTAGTTGTCATATATAAAGTTCACTCGTTTTAGTGTATTTGCATTTTTTTTTACAAGCGAAAAAAAATCGAAATAGAAAAGACGGCGTTTTGCCAACACTGTGATCCAGATTTGCTTCTAAGAATGGAAACAACGCTGATACAAGCAGCGTATGATGTATTTTATGGGGACAAAGTTTATTTTTTAACAATTCTCGTGTATCATTTAAATGCATCGCATTACTCTAATTGAATTATCTATTATTCAAGATTACTCATTGGATATGAACGCGGTATCGACTTTTCAATTCTTAATTTAGCAAAGGTCACACAATCGATTTCAGCGTTCACGTCAGCCGCATAAAAAGAACTAGGACAGATCAATACAATTCAATTTATTAATTATGGTTTCAATTATTTGAAAAAGAAAAGAAATTGTATAGAGACCGCTCATTAAAAACCTAGTAAAACTGGCTGTGATCGATGTTTAGTTTTTATCAATAAATGGCAATAAATAAGAATCATGCGCGTGTATTCTTGGGGTGAAAAATGATATGCAGAAGATGTCTCCCCTTCGTGCAGTCGAGGCGATGGGCAGCGGCGCCGCCATTCTTTTGATGTCCTTCCCCCTCGCCGAGCAGAAGCAGCGACCCGTCGCCTCAGAGGCCAGGGCCAGGCCAGCAGATAAGGCATCGTATCGTCTTCTTCCTCAGTCGACTGACCCAGAGAGCGGCGGCTCGTTAGCCCAGAGCCGGCGTGTCTGTGGTCCTGGCGCGCGTGCTCCGCGGCAGGCAAGGTCAAGTGTAGGCCGCAACCGGGGCCGCGTTGAGCCCGCGACCGTGAAATCACAACGCCGGCGCCGGTTCCCACGTGAGGCCGAATTGGACTTAACGCCTTAATTACCCGGCGCGCCTAATTGTACACCGGAGCGCGTTCACCTGTGCGTCGAGTTGCGTTGTTGTTGTTGTTGTCGTCGACTGCAGCGCGAGAGATAACAACGCCGTAACGTAAACGCCGTTTATGCATTATCTCATGCCGTTGTGCAACCGCAAGAGCGGTCGTTTTCGCACACGGTGCGCTAGTTTCGAGGGTAAATGAGAAGACGCGGACGTTGGTGTTGCCGAAATCGATGAAAATGTATCGATACAATTAATAAGAATAGAATTTTCCGCCTACACATAGGAAGAACTATCCCAATGTCCTTAAAATAAGTTCGGCCTCACCCACACTTCAATCAAAAATAAACATTATAATTAGACAATGATCGACACTCCATGGCTATTCCGCAATCTCAATATCCGCAACGATCTCAAAATCCTTCTACGATTATAAAATCCTTTCCCAATTTTCCCCGAAAAGGATATTGAAAATCGTGTTAAAAATTTTAAACCGATAAATAAATTATAAAAAATGTTGCTTTTATTCATATAAATATGCAAAAATATATTTTTATTCACGTGTTTATAGATTTAAATTTAGTGTTACGTCGCGCGGTGTAAAACAATAGCGCTGCCTGCTCACAGGGCAACCAACGTCGTATATTGGATGGATGCGGGGCGGCAGCGGGGTCTCGTCGCTAAGCGCTGCGACTCGGAGCTTTTCTTCCGCAGCACCCCCAAGTAATTTACCCAAAAGCCGCCAATGTACATATGTATATTATTAATGAAAAAAAAATACTAACGACAAGTTTAATATGTTAAAATCCTATGAAGCTTTTTTTTGATATCCTATGTAGTTGAATTCCTTACTATTAGGAAATCCGTTTTCCAAGTTTGTGTTTTTTGTTTCACAATTTGTTTACATTTTTCAAATAGTGTAAACATATAGTATTTGTTCCTTTTAGTGAACTGTGTAAACAAAATCGGGTAAAAAAAGAGTTGACTGCATTACAAATAAAAAATGTGAGAGAAAGGTATAATTGATGAAGTGGAAAACGTAAATGAAGAGAATCGGGCGAATCAGATTGATACATATTTTAGGTATGAGGATCTAGTTTACGTCTTCTTCAACAATTCTCTGTTGGATAAGTTTCCGTGAAAATTACTCTATAATATATCATCGATTCCTATAACTTTAGATGAAGTAAAATGCATTGCATCTAAAATAGAAAACTTAAATTTGTCAACATCTTCAATATCTAAACCAGGTTATTGCGGTAATACTCCTTGAAAGTATGGATTTTTCTCGAGTCCAATGATTACACTACCCAAGTAGAGTTTAGAGGAAAAAAATTATACTCTCTTCAAAATCAAATTTATTGTAATTCTAAATATTTCAGACGTAAATTGCGGGAAATAACAACGTAAAATCAGGTATCTAATGCATTAAATGAAACAGGACTGTACGCAAATAGCGGTAACGTAAAAAGGGGGTTCGTTGCAATTAAATAAAATCATTTGTCATGTTTTATATTAACCTTTATTCGCAGATTGAACATCTTTTAAAGTAATTTACGAGAAAAAAATGTATTTATTTAAAAGAACGTGTTAAAAAAAAAATTCCTGAACGATCCTTGTATGTGCATGCTGGAAAATTTATCTTGGCTATTTACCAAAACTAATCACAAAACATCGGCTACAATCTTTATTCAGATGGATGAAATAAATTACTAAAAAATATATATTGAAATATAAATAAGATTTTTCAGCGTCAAGGATGTTCAAGGGCAGATTTTAAAGAAAAACATGGTTTTTTTTTTCCAGAAAAAGGTCTATGAACAATAATCAGCAATGAACAAAGGTTTAATTTCTTTGTTAGGCAAAATAACATGAAATATCACAAATGTGAGATGAAAAAGGCTAAAAAATTGATCTTCGATTTATTTTTCTATGGGACGTATATATTTTTCAGCGAAAAGCAGTGGGCTTACTAACAAAGCTTCAAAATAATACTAAAAGAGCCACGTGTTGCATTGATTGCGCCTAGGGATGAGACAGGCCTCAAAAGCAGCCTGTTTGTGAATATCATTTATTTTCGTTTTACCTCTATATTATAAAATACAGAATATTGATAAATAAAATAATATATGTAATTCAGCGGGCTAGTTATAATATAATGATTCAGTATCATATTTTTATCAAAAATACAAGATTTGTCTCATATTATATTATATTTTCCGAGAAACATAGCCGCGGGCGGGGATATATCATCTGTGCAAAAGTTCGTGCATATTTCAAAGAAAAGTCACATTTAAAATTAAACAAATTCTTTCAATGCAGAAGAATACTTAGGATTCTATTTCAGTTTCATCATACCACCCCGCATTGCCCCCCGGGAGGCAATGCTGAAAATTATTCTGCGCGCAATTTTCTTCACAATTTTATTTTCCCATACAAATTATTTTATATTAATAGCATTTTTAAAACGCGAACACACAGTCAATAAATATCTTAGGAACTTTAACGATCGCCTTTACGATCGAAAAATCATCGTTTAATGGAGAAAACCTGCAAAGTCAAACCGTTCAGAAGCTGCCGTTAGCGAATTTACGACCGGCATATAAATAAAATAAACGGATATTAAAAATAATAACATCAAAGTGGCCGAGTTTATCGGCGTTTAATTATACAAAATTAAAAAAAAAATCAGCGAGAAAAATGACCGATGGCAAGATCGTCTCTATAGCGAATATTTACGCGGATTACACGAGCGAATCGATATAATCGCGGCATCGAAATAGCATCGATGTGTGCGTATATTTGCAACACATGACCGCGTATGCAAATATAAAAATAAAATAAATACCAAGTATCGAATTACACGTAACCTTCGCACTCGGATAACGCAATAATTGATATGGCAATTATCTCCGAGATGCAATGAAATATTATTCCGTATCGTTGACAATGAGCGCAATTTTTTGCCTGGCACTGTGCGCGTGTGACATTTACCTATCCGATGACGCAATTCGCACACCCACCCACACCTCGGAGACAAATTGAAGAACAATTTCGCGAGGACAAAGAACCATGTAAGCATATTAATAAAAATGTATTCGTACACCGGTTTCATTATATATTATACGAGTGGGTCGAATAAATCAATAAGATTTGAGCCCGAACCGACGTCGATCTAGTTTTCGCATATATTTTTATTAAAAATAAGACGTATGAACAGTCATCGGTTATAATAATAAATGGGAGCGAGAGCACTATGAATATATTCGGGTTCATTCATCTTTGACATATTGCGTACGGCGTGATCGATATAAAATCATATATACATTTTTTTTTTACATTTAATCCCATCAATTTATGTAAGCAATATATTATATTCCGTAGGATTATGTGGAATAGCATATTATACTGAGGTGTAAAATCGTGTATGTAAACCTGTCACAATATGTAACGTGTTAAATCAGTTAGGTTTGTCGCTTCACCGCTCATCGAAAGCCAATTAATTGCTAAATGTACGCAGTTTGTTATACAGATAATTCATTGCAGGTGTAAGAAACCTTTGATTAATTAATGACAATCCGCGTTATATACTTAGGATCTGAAATCAACGATAAAGCAAACATTTATCCTGAAATCCGACGAAGAAATAAAGCATCTACAGGTAAATCTCAACACGGTTACACTAAAACACGTTAAACCGTACACAAAAATCTAGAATATTTTTTCTTGAATTCAGTCCCATCTGCTGAAAGAAGCCGAAAATTCAAAGCCTATCTCTATATCAAGAGATCTTAATTGTTTAAACAATTAAACAAATCGAACAGTGATGAGGAAAATATGATTAAATTGATGATTGAATAATTGAAAATGATTATATTCCGTATTGTTTGACAAACACACTGTGGAGCTGCAGCACCCCCAGGTAGAAAATATAAAATAAATTTATATTTAGTGTCACGCCACGCGATGTAGAGGAGCAAGAGCGCTGTTTGCTCGTCAGCGTTACCAGCGTCCTGCATAGGATGGATGCGGGGCGGCAGCGGGGTGGGGAATCTCGTCGATAAACGCTCTATTGAGCTGCGACTCGGAGCAGTCCCGCGCTGTCCACGACTGACGGACCGAGTCACTTTCGAAATATACTTTTTTTAATTTTTAATATTCCGCAGGACCCCCAAATATTATACAACGAGCCGCCACTGGATAAATAAATACAATTCAAGTTTAAGGATAGTTTTCCCAAATGAAGAGAATAAGAAAATAATAGCGAATGAATGAATGAACTCCTTCAAGATTTGTATTAAATATTTTTAAGAAATAATTTAATGGTTTTAAAAATAGAAAATAGGAATTTTTTAACTTCACGAGTTGTTGTTGGGTTTGTGTTTGACGTATCTTGACATTGGTACCCCCGTATTGGATTATTATATGTTTCACGTCTTTCATTGTGACGATTTTTCACTTGTGGAAAACATGGAAAATAGTTGGAAAAAAAAATTGGAGAAAAAGTCGTTATTCTACTTCCGTATTCGCCGGACATAATATCCCTTACAACCAATTATAATACCCAAAGTTTAAAAAATGGAAAGATGAAGTTTTGGCACCATAGAGATTTTTTAAATCAGACCTCGTAAAGAATATAAGATTATTATATTGAATTAATATATCCTTAATATAAGCTCGTTAAATTTCTAAGGGCCGTAATTTCGGCCTGTCGCTTTTTAAATTAGATCCTACTATATTAAAACTATATACATAATCCCTTCACATCGTCGAGAATACTCAAATTAAATTGAAACGTAATAAAAGTAAACATATTAAGTTTTCGCATATTCCAAACACTTTTTCCAATAATAAAGAGGTTCAGTGAAGTTTACCAATATTTAAACATTTATCTTCGAAGAAGAAAGTTCGAACCTGAATTATTTTAACATTGGAAAATAATTGGATTAACACAAATTTTACAAACGTCTCATAACAATGTTTGACAAAGTTTTATAGGATTAATATTTTCAATGCATTCACCTTATCTTTTAAGACGGATGATAAGTTCTAAAAACCGTACAAAATGAGATATGACTAATTTATACAAATGGAAAATACATTTCATTATTTAAAATCGATCGATTTTCGAATAAATTCATTATAAAACTATATTTAGTACGGCTAGAAAACAGCCGCGTCGTCCGAAGGGGGTATCTCAGATACCCCATGCATTTCAAGTCAAGATATTGATGAACTCTTCATTAATGTATTGACATTATTTAAAAAAAAATGGAATAAATGACAACGCTCGTTTCGCCTCAGACTGAGCTCTCGCAGCAGTACGTATCAATCGCACGTTTCACGCGTACTTGCCACATCGTACCGGATGCGAGCGAGAAAAAACATATTTTTTTTCGCAATTGCAGATAATAAAGGACAATGATTATATATAATATTTATGCTTTTGACATTTTTAGACAAATACAAAATGTTTGTGACATGTAGAATTTATATTATCAGAGTTATTCGAAAAAAAAACAAAAACTTAGGGTCCACGTTAAATAATCTTGATTTTTATTGTTGTTTAAGTGTATTATATCAAAACCGTATAATAAAATACGTAGTTATATACATACATATATAATTAAGGTGTAAAAATAACATGACTCGCTTTTCGCATTAATTTTCTTAAAATAACATTTCAAAGAAATGTTCTTGTGGATAGAGTGGGATTTGAAAGAAAGTTGCGTACAATGGAAAAGTTTATTAATTAGAATTACAAAGCAACCTGTATGATGCATGGTAATTTAAATTTATTATTATTTTTTCATCGCTTTCGAGATCATCTAAGGTTTCGCAATAAACTTTGCAAAGAAATAACGAGCTCGATTCGACGAGACGATTTATATTTAGTTACAATAAAATTAATATATTGTATAAGATTTTTTTGCGTCTGCGGTAATTTTAATTAATGTCATAATTAAAACTCGGATTTAATAAGCATTCCACGTGTATTCCACAACAGATGCGCTAATTGTCATAGAAATATTAAATTATATATGAAAATCTTATCATTTCGTGATTTTATCTTAAAAATATATCATTCGGCGGACACAGTCACATTTAAGGAGATCCCTTTCACAATAAAATAGAGTCATGAGTCTCATTGAATATATTTCGTCATGGCATAAAAAAATATTGACATGACATAATTGCAGGTCATCATCTCATTCACGTGACAAATTACATCGCAAACGCGAACAAACAAGATACAAAGCCGCACATCCAAAACGGAGATATCTCAATTGTGCGCAGACCATCGGTCGTCAAATCTCGAAAAAATATAACAACAATAAGCGAACAACGCTCATGTGTCATAACACAACATAACAACAGACAGCATTTGCATAATCTTGATATAATACACATTGTTGCATAATTGCCATTTGGCGTGTCGGGTTTTTTTTTTTCGGCAAGTGTTGGTTACTCACTACAGCACACAATGACACTTTGATCTCAAATATTGACGGAGCATAAAGGTGTACAGTTGGTATGGAAATGTGCAATTTTGCATTCGAAACGTACATCCATATTTCGGTTTCGATTTCGCGATGGAAAAAATGCGATTGGCACACACGCGCACACACAAACACACAGATGAGAGTCAATCTGGCCGATGACAATAATAATGTATTTTGTTATACCAAGGTTCATTTTAAATGCAAACAATGGTCGCACATATCACAGACAGACAGCCATGAAGTTGAAACGACATGTTTTAAAAAAATAATAAAAAAAAACAAGTGTCTATAAGACGTGTATGCTGCATATATAATGAGGAACTGATATCAAGGATAAGCGGGAGCAACAATGCATTATCAACAAATTATCACTGAGTAGTCTATACAATGAAAAATCATCAGAAAAATTAGAAAGTGATAATAGACATATCATTATTTCTGACAAATGTAGATGTATGCAAAATGTTTGACAGCTCAAAAACGGCACCGGAATATTGCCAACTTCACTTAACAAAATTCCATAAGTTTTAATAAAAAAAAATCTTTATCTGTAATTATATACTCCTTGACCTCGGATAACATGTCATATGGTTCCACAAAAACGTCGTGCAATACAAATCCGTGTTAAACGACGTTTCAAGTCCATACAAAAATTATCTTTGCGTTCCAAAAGTATCGAAGTTTGTTAATATCATTTATTTAATTTTCCTGAATAACATACATACTGTTCATGATCATTTAAACGCCTAGGTTTAATCTCAAAGCTCGACATATAGGTTCCTCGTGTTCTTACGGAAAGGAATGTTGACGCCTGTGATTTGCTTCTCAAACGTCAAGAAAATGATCCATTTTTGAAGTGCATCATC
>JAGXCT010036591.1:48619-79207 GCA_022495035.1 Philopotamus ludificatus | reverse complement strand
CGCTTCTTAAAATTTTCAAACCATCCTCTACTAGCAGGAAAATTGTGATTGTTGAACTTCAGATGACGATTATTGAGTTCTTTTTAAATTATCATAAATTTTTAGTGTCCTCTTTTGAATAATGTTTCTGTCTATAGGTATGTTTATGTCATTGCAGACTTCTATCTATATCGTAAGAGACCATATTTTCGATTATTACTGAGCGTGTACGCACAGTATTTTCGTGTTGATCGTGTTATATAAAGCGTGTTGTACAAAAAAAAAATGCCACTAATCATCAACCGTGTTGTATAAACCTGTGTTATACGAGGCCAAGGTGTACACTATGTCAAAAAAAATCCTTATATGGATTTTTTTCTTGGCTTAGAAACGTTGTTATTTATGGTTTCGATTTTCGTTTCAGAAAAAAATGACAGGTTGTTTTCAGTTCAGTTACGGTTCGAGGAACCGTTTTTTTTTCATCTTGAAGAATGGGAAGATGTCGCAGGAAGTCATGTTTGACGAATACGGAAGCTGATGCACCATAAACAATGTTGTTTTATGCCGAAAATTAAAAAGAATCATTGAGCACACCAAAATATGTGAATCCTTTTTGACAGCCAACAATAAAATAAGGATACAATGTCAGGATACGTCTCGGTTTAACTAATAAATTATTTGCCTCGGCAATAAAAATAAGCACATGACTTTAACTTAACTTTGTTATCCAGAGATATATGATATAGTATATAAAAAAGTTTTTATCCCATTTGCAAAAGCTCTTTACCGCGTATCGTGGCGTGGCAGTCACCGGTGCCTGACATGATTGTTGCCAATACGCCATGGTATGCACTGGTGACTGACAGTTATTGATTTGAAGAAATGGTCCACAATCTCCGCCAGTCACGAATTTTAACATGTGAAATTCTTGACAAGGCGTTTTGGTACAAAATACCAGAACTTTAAAGAATAATTTTAAATGTGATAAATTACAAAATATGTAGATTTTTATAGCTGAAAAAAATAATATGCTAATTTTGAAGAATATATATGGATTATTTAACGTGGTTTATAGGTTGGTCGAGTAATACATTTTGGTTTATGGGGTTTTTTGTACGATGACCATCCGTTCTGTATTTCTGACAGTTTTATTTTTTAAAAGGCGGCCCCTGATTTTTTTTAAACAAATTTAAAGATAATTCTAATTACACCTGCCATTTGTGGTATTTACGTCAGTGATATGTGTTATTTTCCAAATTTTTTCGTGAAGTAACCTTCTTCGCCAGATGTGGAAGCATGTTTAGCTTTTATGAAAGATAAACGAGGCGACACAATAATCCTAGTTGCTTTGATAACTTTAATTATCCCCAATATATACGCTCACACACATATGGTCACCGTATATATTGGGTCTACCGGAGAGTTCTGTCAAGATCATGTTAGAGTAAAATCCTTTGTTGACAACATCGGAGTTTGCAAAAAAGGCTTGATTCAGCTCAACAAACCACTTCGGACCATATTCGGAAACTAGGATCGGTGGGGAAATATTCGAGATGGGTGCCACATGAGATAAGCGAGAAGAGTTTGAATGATCGAGTCATCATATGCACATCTCTGCTTGGACGAAACAAAATCGAAACCTTCTCGGACCGGATGATAACTGGAAATGAAAAGTGGATTACCTATGAAAACATCGTAAGGAGAAGAACATATTGTGAGTCCGGAAAACCTGCCCCCTCCATTTCTAACCCGAAGTTGAGACTGAATAATAATGTATTGTATATGGTGGGACATTCGAGGACCAATACATTTTAAGCTGTTGAAACCGAACGAAAAGCTAAATTCGGAGAGGTACTGTCAGCAATTGGATAATTTAAAAATAGCACTCCAGGAAAAGAGGCCGGCGATGATCAATGGTAAGAACATCATACTACTTCATAATAATGCTAAGCCATATACTGCTTTGGAGACTCGTCAGAAACTCACAGAGCTAGGCTGGGAAATTCTGTCATCATTATCACTTGTTTCTGTTCCTACAAAATTTTTTGTAGGGCAAAAAATTCAAAAACAGATATCAGACAAGCATTGTTTAAATTTTTCGTCTCTAGGGATGAGGCATTTTTTCATCATAGAAATTTGAATGCATCCGTTAAATTTATATTGTACAAAATAAATCTTTGAAGCGAAAATTGACATCTACATATTGTTGGCATTGACTATAAATTTCGGTAAGTGCTTTAGTAATAAATAGCCTTGATGGCGATTAAACCGTGATACAAAAAAGCATCACACAAGGTCTAATGTGTCCTTCGTTAGTTTTGGTGTTGGACATCATATCATAAATTTAAAATAATCATAAAACTAGCATCTGCGGACGAATTTCAGGGCTTTAATTATATCGCGTTATTACAACTCTATCCAGACTGAAATGCCAAATATTTGTCGCGTTAATATTATTTTTATGTGCCAATTACACATTCATGCAACACTTGTGCAAATATTTGCGCGAATGTATTTTTTCAAATTATTGAAACGTGTCAACAATCAGATGAAAATATTGATTACATATTCTGGTGTGTGTTTTACGCGAAATTATTACTTAATAAATTCGCCTCGTCTCACTATTCACGTGCGACGTATGATTTCACACAAATTCGACACATGCAGAATGTGTCGAAAACAGCCATCTCCATTCTGTCATCCACATAAGTAATTTTTGGCGATGAAATCACAAACAATTACAATGTAAAACAATTTTTTTACGGCGACGTCTCGGGAGTGAAGTGAGCGCGCACAAAAAAAATGGCAGATGTATCATATAAATTCTGAATATTAAAAAAATATATACATCACGTGTATAAACACGAGGATGCAAAAAAGATCCGGATTGAACACGTCGTAAAATAAATTATATGGCACATGATTCACACAAAATTATCCGCGCAATAATTTCAAAATTTTCTACTGTAGATTTATGCGGAACAAATAAATAATGACCACGAGAGCGCAATAAGAATAAAGGTTAATGTGTACGTCTTCGTATTATTTTTTTCTGTTCCTCTTTTATTACTCAAAGAAAGAAACTGTTTACCGTGATAAAAGATGTGCTCTTATTAAAATATTAAATGTGGCAGATGTCCAAAATGCAAAAAAAAATACGCGAGAATTTAATAAAAACATAAACCGCGCTCTTCCTATTTCCACGTAAAGCTCTGGCGAAAAAAAAATAATAACGAGGAAATTTCAATGGAAACAGATCCGTATTGTGGTGAAAAACGGAAAAGCGTTTTTAATTCGAAATGTATTTATGAACACATTTTCATTATTAAATATGCATAGAATACCGATTTAATTACATTTTTGTGTTTGCGAATGAATACAAATTGATTCATTCATTTCGTTTCAGTAAACGCATCCCTCGATATACACGATTTATGCATTGTCGATAGTTTAAAAATTAAAATGTATATAAAGTTATTAATTCCGTGTTACATGTAATTAAAGCTCATAGTAATAAATATAAATAAAGAATATACTTGATTTAAATATTATTTTTTTTAATAAAACTTAGTACATATTAAATAATTACAATGCGAAATAATCCAGTTTTAAATTTACTCATTCAATTTTTGAATGAGCGTGATGAAAGAATACTAATTTTTAAATTAAATAACGATCCTAACAAGATTATCTGAACTTAAACACGTAACTTCCTTTCAGCCTTTGTTATAGCAGAGTGGTAAGAAATAAAAAAAACCTTTCTAAACTTATCGTGGCATTTCAACCTAACCAGTGAACTTTACTGTCCGCAATTGCGAAAAAATAAACACAGCAATATTCGCTTGTTCCCACGGGCGCGATGTTTTTTCTCGCTCGCATCCGACGATGTGCCGGGCGCGAGCTAAACCATGCGATAGAAACGTGCGCACATATTGATTAGTTAAAAAAAATCCAAAATATCGATAAAATTATGACCAATAATTGAGATATTGATGAATTCTTCATCAATATCTTGACCTGAAGTGCTTGGGGTCTATTTTTCATTATAAATAGACCCCCCTTCGGACGATGCGGCTGTTTTCGAGCCGCCATGACGGATCGGTTAATTTAATATTATGATTCATAGAAGTAGCGAAATATGAAGTAATTTGTAAGAATTCAATTATTTAATAAAATCTATTATCTGTTTATATATACTTATAAAAATATATTTCTACAGAACTTCATCCACTGTAGCCTGTACATTTTTTTTGGAATAATCTGTCATCATCGCAGATCAATTGATCCGATCATTTTTATAATTCGAATATTTATCTTAAAACACTTAATTATTTAACCATAAAACCATATTGATTTATATATACAGTAAACCCTCCTATAGCGCCGAAATAGTAGGAAGAATTTAAGAATACGGCCATCTAAAAGGAAGCACTGTTGGAGGTAATGCTGCACACCCCGCAAGAAACGCTATAGGAGGGTTGGCCTATAAAAATTAAGATACTATTGAAAGAGATGTAACATTCTTCGTGCAATAAGCGTAAATGGGATATTTTAGTAAGCGTCTTTTGGATGCTGTATATTGTGATCATTTCGTTTATTTATTTTTAGATGAAATTCACACGATTTTCCGTACTAACTCGAGGGTCATATCCATGAAAATTTATTGATCGTGGAAATATCTAGTTTTATCTCGGCTATCTAACGAATATTAGATGACCTAACCCAAACCTTCAAGTCAAAAGATTTATGCAATCATAAAACAATTGCTGAGAGCAATAAATAATGCATGCAATGCACATGCGTATGTACAACACATCCTTCGAGGCAATTAATTCCTCGGCGTTTACGAGGCACTCGTACAGCATTCAATGGATCATAAAAGAACATCGATAATTATAGCTCTGTGTGCCATTATTCAAAATGCAAATATTTGACGGAAAATTCGCCATAGGGTGATGATGATTAATTAGCCGGACATTTTCACGTTTCGCGATGGAAACGTCCATATTTTCGTCTTGCGAAGGTGTGCCTGCGCTTATTATGCACGCGGACAGAATCGCAAATGAGCCGTTTGGCCACGTTTAGCAGAAGACATGGTCCACCATTCTCACGCCTGTCCATAATTGGACATACGTACTGGATGATAAGTATCTTGTAACCGAAGCAAAAACAAAATAGATGGCGGGGCATTCCGTTTTTATTTCGCGGCAGAAACAATTACACATCGACAGAGAGACGATCGCTTTTCCAGAGCATCAATCACGCGACGCAGAAATCGTTTCCAGAAAGGAAACGATCAATTATTTATGTATCGAGAGGAAAAAATGGACAAGTTCACGGAATCGTGCACCATTTCGGCGTAATTTAGAGCTCCCAATTCGGGGATCGCCCTCGTTAACGACAAACTAAACTGCGTCCGGTCAAGGAAGCCAGCTGAACCGAAACTAACATGAATTATTATGTAAATTCTTAAGCGTGAAATAAAAGGATGCTTTTAATAAAATGTGGGCAGATAGGCAAGTAAGTGTAACGATCCACCATCGTCAATTGCTGCTGCACTCGTAGCACTGACAATTAAGATTTTCACACAACTAATGGCTTTTTTCTTAAATGCAAAACGGTAAGATCGAGATGCGACATCCCGCGATAGCAATGCCGATAGTCAATAGCAGAAACTGTTTAATTGGATCATTGTCTGCGAGATGTATCTTTCGCGATTGTTCTCGGAGAATGTTGATTGGTCAAGCCGATTAATTATCATCTACCTGTATCATATTTTACTCAACGCTTCGATTTAACACGATTCAATAGAACGTATCTCACATTTTACGCCATAATTTACGTCATAACGTCAGTCATGAAAGGCGAGGGACTGTTCCGAGTCGCAGCATAACACAGCGCTTACCGACGAGACCCCCCCCCCCACCGCTCAGCATCCATCCAATACACGACGCTGATAGCGCTGGCGAGCAAACAGCGCTCTAGTTCTACATCGCGCGGCGTAACATTAAATATGAATTTAATTTATATTTTAATATACGCAATATATCATCAATAGACACATTAATATATAAAAATATATTTTTCCTCAATTTGCTTAGGGGTGCTGCAGCTCGGCATCATATATCATTTAACACGGTCTACGCAATGTATCCCCGTATGATAATCAACTTAAATCAATGAATATTTAAATGAATAGCCACCCATGATATCGCATTGCTAGTATGTGTATCATTACAGATGTTATCTATGTGTGGTGTGGGAAGCCATGATGGCTCGAGATGGCATAGCAATAAACTCCTTCCATACGTTTATTTGTCCAATTAATTGAAATGCTCTTCAGTGTACCACTCTACAATAATTACAGTGCATCATATATTTTACAGTTGATGTTTCGAGCAACAACAAAAAAACACTACGAGATTATTCCATTTGCGGTTTGTACAAACAGTAAAGACGATCGTGTCAATTGATCACTAAAACAATTTTGCGATTTAACGTCAGTCAATATCTGGCGTTTTAAATCGAAGCGTGAAAATATAAAACATCGCAACGGGAGTATAGAGTCATTATTATAAGGAGAAATTGCAATTTGCAATGCGACCGTGATGCTGCCCAGAGGAAGGTAGTTAGCGCAAGTGTCCGCTTCGGCGAGGTTATGAACGGAAGTCAAGGACGACCAGTATCAAGCTTACGCAGACACACACAGCGGCAGAAGAAGACCAGACCGGGGATGTAAGAAGAGGGAGCCGATCAAGGTGCAAACAAGAGGGAAAGCGAAAACAAGATTCGCACAGCAAACATTGCTTTAATCGCATGTTTAAATAAAACAAAACATAAAAACTGACCGACGAGCGATCCAATTAATTACGCCGCAATCAAAAACCATATCTATGCGATAATTAAAAATGACATAAAATGCATACAAATAAATAATAAAATGATTAATCAACTCCAATATCCATTGTTCTGTGTGCATAAGTGTCATCGATTAATAAAAACACACCACAGAGTATTGCGTCATGGAATCGCAGTATGTTTACGTATAGATTTTATATGATATGGATCTATCGTCGTAGGTTTAAATCTGCGTCGGTTAATTATATAATTAAGAGGCGGAATGTCAGAAGCGGAATCATATCAAGAGATCAGATCGGAATGATGTGTACGGACACTTTTTCCTTCGTTTCCAGCAATGCAACTAATTTAATTATTAATTCGAATTAATTAACGCGATTGCCATGGAGGAAGCCATCCCTCCACGGAATTGGATCTGCTTCGTTGGCCACGGAGGCACCGAAAACAGCGCGCCGACAATAGCGTCGGGGGTGCTGAGCCACGGATGAATCATCCTGTATTTAATAATATTATTTATGACAAAATAACGAGTCATTCCGGATATCGAGATAGGCGACACGACGAGACTATCGTGGTGTAAATTAAAACATAATTCAATCGATGGAATTATTTATTTACTCAGCAGAAATAACAAACATTTTTTTAGAATTTAACACTTAATCGACCGGTAGCCTATTTATATGCTTTTCTGAGCACATATCATTTTGATCAAACAAATACGTAAGCCCGATTGTGATTTATTTTATTTAGTTTTTTTTTAAATATAAAAATGAGTACCATAATAGAATAATGAAATATTAACATTGCCATCATTTATTTTTATACAATCAAATCAAATGCGACGAAGCAATATCATTTAGAAATTAAAGACTGTATCTCTATTTTTTCGAATTTTCATGAAAAAATAAGCATATCCTATTTTTGTTTAATTCATATTATCCGATTTTATTTTTGCAGATCATCATGGAGAGGGAAGTGGAAGGTTGGGAGCTCCAGAATTGTTCCAGTCGCAAAAAATAAACAAAAATATGGAGAAAAAACAAAGACCAGAAGTTCGCCTACGCCCGAAAACGGGCAAGACACGCGAAGAAGAAATACCTCATTATATAATAAATGTAAAACAACAACAAAAAATATATAAATAAAGCTTATTCAACTTGAACAACAACAAAAAACATTGTTTGATTGATTGTTTTAGAAAATGATTAAAAGAAATTAGACGTAAAAGGATTAAATTCATATAATAATATAAATCCTACATGTCAGAATTTTTTTGTATTCATCTAAAAGCGTCTATTGAATAAATGTTATAAATAATCATTGACCTTTATTGTCCGCAATTGTGAAAAGAATAAAAACAACAATATTCGCTTTGGTAGCCACGGGCGCGATGTTTTTTCTCGTTTGCATTCGGTACGATGTGCCAAGTGCGAGTGAAAGGTATACTAGTGACAAAGGCCGCGAGAATTTGGGGGTCGGTCTACCGACGGCGTGTCCGCAGTCTGCCGTGGGACATCCCCGGGTGTGCGTGTCATTTACACATATCGATTAGTAGAAAAATCATAATTATCGACCAAAATTTGAAGCATATCATGAATAACTATTTTTACTCTTAGAATAATCGATTTTTTCTAGAAAAAGTCAAGATGTTGATGAATAATTTACATAAATTAAATAATCAACAAAATTAAATGTATCTAGAGACTTTAAGAATGAATTATTTTGTTTATAACTAAGAAATAATACAACGACATTTCATTTATAATTAATAACATATTTATTAAAATAGAGTTTTGGTGCAATAAGATGCTGTAGTTTCGTCATTCGTTCTCTCTATGCCTTTCGTATCTACTAGCAAGCCAACGTTGTGGTTGGTTTTAAACTGAATCACAGTAGAATAACGTGGTTTTGAGTGTCAACATATCTGGAGAGGTGAGAGTTTAATTTTGGCAAAAAAATGTTAGTTGTACAAGCAAGAGTTAGAGAACGGTTAGATAATAAAATAAAGAAACTGAAAAACAGCGGACAATCGTATCCAGAAGAGGTTCATGGAATAACGTGGCAACTAACGTAATATATGATTATGTTAAAAATCTTCAAAACATCTTTTATCTTTAATTTTGTATTTTTGAGATTTGTAGAATAACGTTGTAACTGCAATAACAGGCCACGTTATTCCACGTTTACATAGTTTTTTTCATATATCTTTTGTTGTTGTTTAGTATATAGTTTGGTATTTATTTGAAAATAAAGTGTGCATGGAAATATATCTCTAGACTTCAAGAAAAAAACTAAAATAACGATACTGAATAAAAAAAAAGTATTTATCTTGAATACTGTAAAATACAACTTTACCAATTTATTCGAGGCACGTATTCAATTATTGACAAATCTTATACAAATATAATAAGCACCGTTTGGATGTTTACTAGACAAAAAAAATAATTAAACTTAAACATAAATCTAACTGTTTCTACAATTATAGGAAAGCTTAAAACCCACTTCATCTTTGGAAAAATAACATTTTTTTTATGGACGTAAAGAGTTAAATAAACGTGGTATAGTCACCGCAATTACGATTCAAATTAAAATCATAAAAATGTGTTGAAATATTGTATTTATGAAAAATAAACGCAAAATTCCGAACGGCTCTGAACTATGTAAATATTTTTTAGATGAAATTTAAATAAAAAATAAAATAAAATGAAAATTCGAAAAAATCTATTTATAAAGAGAAAGTTGGCGCATGTTCAAAATTTTTCGGAGCATACGCGATATTTATTCGCGCAAAAAATACATTAATCCTGCAAATACCTCCGCGTCCGTTCGCACACACGGCATTTTACGGAATTAACAAAGGATTTTTAAGTCTTCGGTTAATAACAATCGTCTCGGACGTAACGAGCCGAAAATTTGTTGGAATTGTGATGTATGTACTCGTGTGCGCGATACAATGAAAATTAGGAGGTTCTTTAACACCGAAGAAAAAAAACACACATCCAAAAAAAAAAAAAAAATGGTCACGCCTAGGTAATCGCGTTAAAGAGAACACAATACAAATGTGTTCTTCTTACACACGATATTAATTTCGGGCGTATTGTGAATGCGCCCGAATATACATATATACGTGTACATCCGACGCCTGGTTTAACAACGTGTAAAATGTGTATTACCGCATATTACACACGGCCAATTTAAAATAATATTAAAAATAAATAATGCAAATTTTTAAATCCAATAAAAACTTTACGATCGTATTCGGCGCGCGCCAAAGCCTCCGCTGAATAATCGCTGATGAATTATCCGCGAAGCTTTTGTTATTGTTGCGATTATGATAATAACCAAGAAATATTACATGTGTACAATTTATGGCCGCCGTTGAATAATCCGCCATGTCGATGGAAAAACAATTTAAAACTGCAATAACATTGCGTATTCTACAAACTAACGAGAATGCACACCGGCGTTGAATCTCGTAACGCCGAAGAATATGCAAGCCATAAAACTTCTTTACAAGAATATGACAAATAACTGGCCAATAAAAAATACAATGTTAACCCTTTCAACTCTGAAGGCCATAACCATGATTTTGGTAGGCAGCTCTGAAGGTCAGCAGTTATGGCCCAAAGACGGAATAAGTATACGCGTCGATATCAATGAGACAGCTAAATTTTAAAGTATCGAGAAGGGTTGCAAAATGTGGTGTAACCCATCATTTTTTTATTTAAATTTATAGTTACGCGTAATTAATTCTCAGAAGAATGTTTTCATTTATCGATATTTTTCATATGCCAATATTTTTGGAGCAGTCAGTCGGTTTCTTCATATCGGAAAGTTGTCCGAAGCTGTGTACTGTGACCCTAAATTTTGTATTGTGGAACTATTATTTTTTTTAATTCATTACATACATAATTATTTGATAAAAATAGTGAAACAGTAAAATCAGTGAAATAGTGTTTATAATTAAATAATAAACTATGGAAAATATTAAAAATATATTCCAAATATTCCAAATTCAATGATTATTTCGATATTAGTGATGATGACCACCCTTTTACGTCTGATAATGTTAATTATATTATTGATGATTGGGAATGTTAACGAATGATTATTAATAGCACATTCATTCCGTATTGCGAAAAATAGCCAAAAAAATGATGGAAATAGTGATTATATAGACATTGGCGAAGACAATTCGCTCGGCAATGAAACAGATAGTGGAAGTGAAATCGTCCCTCACAAACGAAAGAAATGTCCATACTCTAGCGATGAGACGGACGATGGAGAGAATTCAACATTCATTAATCCCACGTCATCAAGTCTAATAATTTTTCATAAAAAATAATTAATTTTACTAGCGGTGATAGAATAGTACGGACAAATATTCCAAACAATTGTTTTGAACCTATTGATTATTAGAACCTATAGAAAATAGCCTAAAAAGAAACGAAAAACCACTGACTCATGTGCAATTTGTAGATAGACTAGTTATTCAAATAGTTGGAGGTCACAGGGAAAGATTAATAAAAAAAGAGATAGGCATTCAGTGGATCCAGAGCAGCGATTAAATCACGTCTACATCTGATAGCGATTGATAAACAAAAGAAGTATAGGGATTACAATTTTTGTGGTTCTGATAGAAAATGAAAGCAAATATTTCCTGTTATATGCATAATTTATAATTGTTATCATAATAAAAAATATGAATATAAAACTCTTTATTCAAGTAACAAATAAGCAAATATTTTTATCAAAGTGTACCACAACTTCATTCCATAAATCACGGTCATACACTTTGAATGAACACGTGTCAGTATTTCCAGACAGTGTGCCAAAACTAGTGAACCAAGTTTAATTTTGAATTAGTAAAAATGATTTAATCACAAATCAAATACAATATTATAGATTTTTTTTATCCAGAGTAGCTGATTGGTTTTGAAGAAAAATATCCAAAATGTAGGAAAAGGTTAACCATATTTATTCGTGCGACAAAATGCAGGGAATGCTAATATAATTTTTATACATCCTCGTACTTTTACTTCTCGACTTTGGCTCCTGAAAATCGATGCAAAAAGCAATTTAAAATAAGGCAAAGGTATTTCATTATATGTTTATCAAAAGATAATTGAATTCCGTAGCATGTCTCCATGTCTCTTCCGCCCTAGGTAATTTGAATACTCTCTATTGGGATCGCATTTTTCCGCATTGACCATTGAAAGGTTCATTATTTAAAGTCAAATAACGTATTTACAATAAAAAAAATAGCGCAAATCGAGACTAGAATTACATATTATTATATTATATCCGTGTAAACGGAGATGGAGCGCAAATACAATGGATGTTATGTAATATTACATAGAAAAAAAGGTTTTAAGGACACTGAGAATGAACACAATGAACGAGAGAAAAGGCGCCAAACAAAAATTTAGATTAATTACATTCAACCCTTTTATAGCGCCGAGATAGGAAGCATGTTAAAGAAATCCGCCCTATAGAAGACTAGGCACCCATACAAAATTTGGGGTTAGGTTTTTCAATTATATTTCATAAATTGAACGCAATCAATCCATCAAACATTTTAAATAATCGTGTTAAATAATTTTATTATCAACCAAAGGGCATTGACCTTTATTACGCCCGGTAATATATTACATGTTTACAAAACATGTAATTTGACCTTGAAAATGTAGCGCGAACGGACTGTCGCATATACGCTTTATAATAAATGGCGCTATAATTGCCGCACATGCAGCTCTATAGCAGACGGCGCTATAGGAGCGTTGATTGTATCGCATTTTTTAGGCTACGAGCAGACCGCATTAGATCAAATCAGCGTTAATGGAGGATGCGCTAATCGAGGTCCTACCGTATTTACATGCACATATCATTGTTTGATTAAAATTATCATGAAACTGGAGGAAAAAAATCGTACTTACTATACACCTTTTTGTGTATTATTTATAATCATTTATTTGACTTACGATCGTCTCGACTTACATCGAAGGTGGCGGAACGGAACTCCGTCGTAAGTCAAGAACTGACTGCAATAAAAAGTGGTAACGGGCAATGTCCGGCGAATACGGAAGCCGAGCCATTATAATGATATTGTTTTTAGGCAGAGGTTCGTCGAGTCAAAACACGTGATTTTTTTTCGACAATCAACAATAGAGCAAGAACCTTCGATATGGTTATCAATGTCACAGATACGTCAAGGACAAGACGACACAACTTAATATGATTTCATTCATATTACTATAACACTACAATGACTTAAACTACTACGTCGTATTAGTAGAGTAAGATAAGCGGCGATTTCATGTGTAGAGCGCATAAAAAATTGAGATGCATATTGATTTATGATGAGGTCGTCAAGACGCACACGCACGCTCACAGCATCACAAGCGTAAAAAAACATCATAAATCACGACGCCCCGATAACGCAGCAATAATTAGGCAGTCATTCAGATCGATTGAAATCAATGAAACTGTTGGAACGTTAATTCATATCCCCTATCGACATAATTCTTCGACGTTTAACCATTTGAGTGCTGACCGTTTTTTATAAATATTATTTAAATTTGCTGAACAAAAAACGATGAAAAGAGATGGTGTTTTGTTTAAATATTTAATATATTTCATAATTTTTAACATATTTTAATACAAATTTCACACACAAATACATTTTTAATGTATTATTTAAAACTAATAAACGTGAAAACTGCATCACCATTTATTGCATCATACACTATTTACTTATCATATAAAGAAAAGAAAAAAACCTGCGTAAGACGTAATTTTTTTATTTAACAAATTATTTTTATTCAACAAAATTTTAGCTTTATCAAGCAGCATAACATTTTGCACCTTTATAACAAAAAAACCTAAGCAATAGTTAACTGTGGCAGCGAATATCATCCAAAACTCCACCCTCCATTTATGATGCTTTTTATTTAGAAGAAATTGCTTGAGCATTGTATGGCAATTTGTCCCAACCAAAGACTCATCAATACTCAGTTGTTGATGAGGAGGGTAATGTAACCGAAAAATTGTATTGCCATATTCAACTAATGGGTCGAGTCTTGCACAAGGATCATATTTGTTGGAATGAATTAGTTGGAAACGATCCCTCAAAAACATCTTACTAAACCATGGAATGCTTCTTGAATTTTTTGCCCAATAACTAAACATATTGGGTCTTCGGGTTATCCCCATAACCAACAGGACAGCTACGAAAGCTTTCATTTAAATGAGATTTACTGATCTGCAATGTTTTCATTTCATATGTGAGGTGCGATGGTGCTTGCCGCGCTTTTGGGCCAAACAACAAAGTGCGCCGTCGCGCTCCTCGGCACTCTAGTGGTTAAACACATTTGATCGAAGATAATGAGGAGAATCCAGGGGACGACCTCCGAAACGCGGTCCATTCATCGGCGCGCCATCATCAATCACGGCGGACGATTCACAACATAAACAAAGGGGGAGACCGCCGGCTCCGCGCCGGCTGGAGGATCGTCCGGGACCGTCGTCTATTTTAGGGCGGCAAAAAAAACGAGAGGTCGGCGCGGGCAAAAAAGCGAGGACCTTCCTCAACCGAAACGACGACCCCCCAGGTACGCGTAGTACTACGGCGAGCGATTAATCCGGCGGAGGTCGGATCGGGAGGGTGGCCGATAACGGGCCAGTGGGCCAAGGCCGCCCGCAGATAGCAGGACCGATCTATGCCGAGCCGGTTCTGTCTCACCTCGCAGTCCTGGTAGGTCCTCACGAGCTGGCTCACGTACTCCCACACGCCGTCGGGCTGCGGCTGCGGGCCCGGCGGCGCGGACGCGGGCAGGGCCCCCGACACGGGCATGGCCGAGCCCCATCCCGCAGCGTCGAACTGACGCATCATCCTGGCGCACGAGGAACCGACAGTCCATAACACGACACTCCGCGCGATCTACACGTCCGTCGTCCAAATATTACGATCGTTAATAATTCGGCGCGACACGCGACAAAGCCGTCGCCGAATGTGCAACTGATTGTGTATATAAAAATAGAAAAAGTAAGGAAAGAGTTATCTGCATCGGGCCGAATAAAAAAAAGATGAACGATAAGCGTTATCTGTGGCGACTCTCTCTCTCTCTATAACAACATATATTACGAGCACATTTTTGTCGCGTCCGCGTTCGCGAATTTTTTTCGATGCAAAAATTAACGCGGGAAATCGAAGTATATTTTTACGTACGATTATTTTTATACTTTTCGCACATATTTTATTATCTTTGCACAATTTTGTTTATGTTTTCGAGTACTGTGGCGTTGACGCCAAACACAAGAACGTCATCAATGTTCACAGAGGGGTCACTGGGGGGCACAGGACGAGGACGAGCGCGAGGAGGAGCCGGTCACATGGCGTCGATCGCGCGCCTCGCCGTAGGAGTCGACGGCGTTCGACTCGGGTCCGCGCGCGTGCGACTCTCTCGCGCTCCTCGCCGCGAGTGGCGGTGTCGGTGTCGGTGTCGGTGGCGGTGGCGGTGCCGGTGCCAGAGTCGGAGTCGGCGTGCAGCAGTCGCCCAACAGGTTTCACTTTTCGGCGACGGCGGCTCCGAGAGAACGGGCGGCGTCGGGGGGTGGCCAGACTTGACCCCCCAGACATACCCTAACCACGACCGAATTTGCCCCAGTTTTGAAGAGCGTCTCGCCCCATCGATACATATTTTTTGCAATAACAATGGTCGATCGCACCTCTCCAGAATGAAAAATACTTTAAAAAAGGCATACGAACGCGCCGAGACAATTTTTTTTTTTACGAGATTAGACCAAAATAAAATACAATAATCCCAGTGTTTCTCAACGTAGAATCCAGCTCGAACGTTTCGAAGGGCAATACGCAAATCATCGACGTTTGTTAAAAAATAATTATAAATACAGTGAATCTCCGTTTTCGGAGGGATCGATAAAAAAACGTAATTAGAGGGAAAACATAGTTACGGGAAGAATTTTTTTTTTATTTATATAATCATGAAAATCTTATAAATCAGGGATGAGCAACTATTATTAGTACGCAATAAAACTATGATAATACAGACACTGAATGATAATCTCAAATTATCTCTTTACTAATCAAAAATAAAACATTTAGGGTCTACTTATAATGAAGAATAGACCCCAAACATTTCATTTCATCAATATCTCTATTTTTTTTTAAAAAAAAATTGATTATTCTATGAATAAAAATAATTATTCATGATATGCTTCATAATTTGATCGATATTTTGAATTTATTACTAAAGTAAATGACTAGCGCACTTCGTACCAGATACGAGCGAAAAAAAACATCGGGCACTACTAAAATAAAACAAGATTGTAAAAACAGAACGCAAATAGCGGGAAAACATGAAATCCGGGCGCGTAAAAACGGGGTTTCACTGTATCTCGTCAAATTTTTTTAAAGATTTTTAACTGTCGAAGTAAAGAAGCATGGCAGAAATAAATTTGAGCAATAAAAAAAACTTTTATCATATCATAATTTATTAGATTGTTCAGTTTGACGTGTATATATACTACGTTTAATCTAAATTATCAGTGTACGAGATTTAATAAAAAATTACGGGGAATTCCGTTGTAAAATCTATTCTAAAATAATAATTGCGTCATTCAAAGTTGTGCAAATCAGTACATTTTTAATAAAATCTATCAGTTACTCTCATTATATTGTTCAAATAATGACATTATCTTTTTTAAATTAAATATAAAAAAAACTAGGTTCGAATTGATTGTCATATATTCATTTAGGCCAATACGTCTGGCCCACGGAATGGAAAAGGTTAAGAATTATCACAGGAATAACTAAAACTAGAGAAATCGTAGCCATAAAAGACATAAAAGGGGAGTCCCCACGCCATTGTGATACTCCGAGGTCCATTGTCCTTGACCCTCATTCGAGTCTGGTAGAACCCAAGCAAGCGAGTGAGTGTCTCGAGACTAGCAAATTATGATTATGATATGCCCAGTGTTCCAATTTGGAAAAAATTGAAAAACTCGCGTAAAATCAATACAAATGCAAAGAAAAAAAATACGAATTAAGAAATCGGTTAATTCAACCCAATGATCTAGTGATTATTTTTTTATTGAACCGACATTGTTGCACTGAACTTCTTTAAACTCTTTGTAATGAAGATGGCGACATGATTAAATTGGATACGAGGGTAGCTCAATCTTGATACAAAACAAAGTCGATAACACTCATTCGATCGTAGAGGAAAATTTTAGCAGGTGTAGGACGATCGAAATATCTTAAATATGCGAGCTTTGTAGCAATAACATAAATCCTACATATCACAAACATTTTGTATTCGTTTAAAAAAGTCTAAAGAATAAATATTATAAATAATCATTGACCTTTATTGTCCGCAATTTCGAAAAAAATATTCGTTTCTTAGCCACGGACGCGATGTTTTTTCACGCTCACATCCGGTACGATGTGCCGAGTGCGAGTGAAACGTGGGAGTGACACGTACTGAATGCTAAATGTCAAGACATAGATAAAGAATATATCAATATCTTGACTGGAATCCTTGGGGTCTCTGATAGACCCCCTTCGGATCACTCGGGTGTTTTAGAGCCTGATTAGATTCATGTGATCCGGATATTATTTATACAAAACAGATGTAAATCAAATTAATATTGGACGAATTACTTCATACAAAAAGATAATTAAAATAAAGCGATTGTCGGCCCCTGTCGTGATGAATTCATTCTGACGTGGCCAAAAATCGAAGACGGTCCATCTCTTACTTATCGACGGCGCATTCTTCAGTTTTTCTGACACGTGGCGCGAGGAGGAAAAGACTCGCTCTCTAGTAACCCGCGCAGCAAGGTGCAGGGAGATCCTCGACGCCGCTGAATCGATCCGATCGAACAGGTGGCGAGAAATCCTGCGCCATCGCACATATTCGGGGGTCAAAAATTTTAGAGGTGACTCTTACGCAAGTCTTGCTTACTCTCCCGATAGAATAACTCAATGCGACGACCTTGGCCCACCCTCGGGCCGTGTGACACGGGTAAGACGCCACCGCGCATTCGACGAAATTCTGCAGTTTAATTAATCAATACCACAGTATGCGGTTGCGGAGTGCATTTCGCCGCAACCGCGGAGACTAATAAAATATGATTTAGCCTACTTGCATCGGTGCATGCGATTTCCAGTGACATTTCGCGGCCCACGCCTCCTAACTCGATCGAAATGTCAACGAACGATCATAGTTTTGGCACGAGCGCAGAGTGTGACATATCATTGGCGGTCAATTGCGGAATTCGGCGTGTCTCGCGCGAAAATCAATCCGGCCAGAAGCGTTGGGGGGCTTCGGCCTCAGAACGAGGGAGCGAGACCCAGACGGGTCGCCATTGTTTCAAGTCGACCGGAGAGGGACGGTGAGCTGACTTCGTGCGCGAGGGTTAACGTGGGAGCCGTAATTGGCGGCGTGTTAATCAGCGGAGACCGGTGGCGGGTTATTGTCGAGTTTTACTTCGAATCCCAATTAAATAAGGACGAAAAATTAACGTCCCTCTCCTCGCCGCTCCTTGTACGCAAACGAATATTAACCATGAATTAATAATTCGGCCGAACAACGAGCGCGATGCGTATGCTTGGATTTAATTGGTGTCGCAAAGAAGCACCTGGCCCAACCAGTTATTGCGTGGATCAAAACCAGGGCCGGCAGAAGCGTCGTCGCGAACGATTTCATTGTGTAATTAAAAACGAGGGAGATGCAACAATGCCTCGCTGGATGCAACACGTCGATGGAGATTCGATGTTGCTTAACCCAGACACTACTACCGTTCTTTTGACCGATCCGTCACGGCGGCTCGACGAAATCTCCATCAATATCTTTTTTTTAAATTGATTATTCTAAGAATAGTTATTCACGATATGCTTCTAGCCAAAATCTAGTCACTAGTATACATTTCACTTGCACTTGGCGCATCGTACTGGATGCGAGCAAGAAAAAACATCGCGCCGTGGCTACAGAAGCGAATATTGTCGTTTTATTTTTTCTCGCAATTGCGGAAAATATGGATCAAAGATTATTTACAATATTTATTCTTTAGACTTTTTTTAGACAAATACAAAAAGTTTGTGACACGTATGATTCATATTAAAAGAGTAAGAGTCGCAAATAGACCCCATCGGCACGGCTGTGTTAAAAGAAGAGTTGCCATCATGTTACGGACATGTATTTTATGGCCATACGATAAATCAATGAAGTATTGGTCTATGGTATTTCTAGAGGTATGTGAAGGCTTTGTGCCAATAACACGTCTTAGCGAGTGGTTCCTCATTTTTTTGCAACGATTCTTATATCACGGATCACTCGAATTAAAATTTCAATGTTATCAATAATGTTATTATACTATTAAGGTTTAATGGTATAATAACATTATTATGAGATATAAAAATATCTTTAACTTAGCCGTCGCAATGTGTCAGGTGCTGCGAGAGCTCAGTCTGCTGCGAGACATCGCCGAGTGCGCGTGTTTTATACGCGTCATATTGTTTAGTGGAAAAATCCAAATTATCGACCAAATTATGAAGTATATCGTAAATAACTATTTTTATTTCTAGAATAATCCATTTGGGGTCTCAGGGTCCAGAATAATTCGCTTGGGGTCTCTGATAGACCCCCTTCGGACGACTCGGTTGTTTTCGAGCCGCTGTCACGTAACGGGTTAACATGATTTTTCAGTTAATTACTTTCAAGAAGGTCTGCTGTAATGGAGTTTTTTACGAAAGAATTCCTTCCTTTTTTGTCAATATCATGTTGGAAATCAATCCTGTTAATCTCCTAATCCGCTGAGATATTTTTTTGACGGTGGATTGAATGACGCATAAACGCGTCAGCGGCTTTTAACGATAATTTTACAACGACGCATATTTGCGCCCATGCTTTTAAATCGTGGAATATCATTGGACACATACTACAAAAATGATAATTTTAGGGATTACTCAAGATAGGGGTGCGGATGAATGGGATTTTTGATACGGCATTTAAAAGCAGAGCTTTCGAGCTCCAATATTCGTCGACCACGGTTAAAAGAAAGTCATAAATAACGAAATCAGAGTGGGGTGACGTTGAAAAGGATATCCCAATTCTAGTAAAACATATAATAGACGCCGTAATTAATTCGATCGGATACCATCGCCATTATTTTTCGTGTATCGATGGTTTTCGTGACCTCATATAGCCTGAGACATTTTTTTCTGATCGTGTTGTCGACTGCTCTCGCGGACACATGTGCAAAGAATCGAAAAACAAGCCAAAGACACTCTTGAGATGATGTCCATTGGAATCAGATTAGAGTAACGTCGCCGTTAATATTTTAATGCGTCGTTCAAATTCGCAAGGACGTGATCAAAATACTGCGAACGACAGAATTCGATAAATCAAGTCGATTTTTTTTATTCTGGTAATTTTTTCGAAGATGTTTCGAAGTCTTTCGATCCTATCTTCTCGTCCTAGGATTAAAAAAACGCGTTTTTTACAGGTTAATGCGTTCAACGGGGATCGCACGTTTATCCCGGAGATCAATCGACAAAGGGCGCAAATGAAGCTGAGCTCGATATCCTGCACAAGGACTGTGCTATTGAATAACGCGAAATAATTTAATGCGGGACTGGTTTGTGAGACAGGACCGCCCAACAGTGGCAAGAATAAAAACCGGTTGATAAATATTTTATTCCGGGGTATGGCGATCGAAAGGATTCGCACCAGAATATTTTGCGAGAGAAAGAGAGGGATCCTCCGACATTTTTTTATGGCGTTGTATAATATTACGCGATTTAAAATATGCGAACCTGAAACGGGGAAAGTTCAACGACAAACGAAAATTGATCAGACGTTAAATTTTGTCTCACCTTAGTGCGGGGTCTGCCTCGGGGTCTCTTCGTAGCTGCCTTGACGTTGGTCTTCGGTTTGTCCGCAACATTTTTCTTGTCTTTTTTCTTAACGGTCGTCTTTTTGCGAGTCACTACACTGCTCTTACTAGTTTTAGCACTGACATCGTCCTTGACACCGGCGTCCTTGTGAGATTCGTTTCTGAGATTCACTTTGCCGTCGATACCGACATCCTTTCCAGGCGGACGAGGCCGAATCGGGCTGTCGCTGTCGCTGCTGTCGTCGTCGTGCTTGGAATAAACCGTCGCCGAAAGCTTGGGACCGGCCCTCGTGCCAATAGAAGCTAGACTCTTGCGTTTCAAAACGTTTTCATTCTTCAACTTCTTGCCGGACGCTTTACGATCGCAGTCCGTAGTCGAATCGCTATCGGAACAATCGCTGCAAGAGTCGTCGCTGCTCGAACTCGAATTAGATACGGATTTCTTTTTAATTTTACGCTTCAGATTCGTATTGTTTCGTAGCTTTCCTTTAATCGGCAATTTATCGGGCTCCTGTTTAGTTTTTTCTATGAGCGGCTCATAATTTGCCTTTTTAGCGGCAGCCGTCGGAACGGGAGTCTTCTTTTTGGGGCTAAATTTCTTTGGCGACTTAGCATCCCTCGGTATTGCGGCTATCTTAAGCTTGAGCCCGGTCTCCGACGACGTTACACTAAATTGCTGTTGTAGTTTCGGTTTTGGCGGAGATTTATGAGCTTCGGTCACGGTTTTTATTTTAGAAGCAGAAATACGACTGGTACTGGAGTCCGAGTCGCTATTACTCGACGAGTACGAACAGCTGTCTGAATTCTAATAAAAAAAAAAATGAAAAAATACATTAAAAAACACAAAATATTGCACTACAATAAATACATTTGGATCATATCGATAAAATAATAATTTATTTATAATGCATGGAATAATAAATTTAATAAAATAGTTCGAATAAAACAGCCGTTTATCTAATTCATGCAATTTTCTATTGTTATATAATTTCGGTCAATATTCAAGATCGTTATACACTAATAACGCATCGTTTTAAAATATTTTATTTCACATAATTGAATCCATCATCATATTACATAATTATAAAATAAATAATGCATTCCCGGTGAACGACACAAATATAATTTAATTTTAAAATTAAAATATAATATATAAATAAATATTCGTGGAATAAAAACATAAATTTTCAATTTATTATACGGTGTTGGATAACTAAGTTGATAAAATCTTGAAACGATCGATCATATATATCACAATTTTGGTTAAAAAGGTGTCGTTTAACAGTATTAAAATCCAATACCAACAGTGGCAGAATATACACGTCCAACGCCAGCAATGGCCAAGAGGGAAACTCTACAAAAAAAGCTGCATACCAAGATGACTCGGGTTGCCGGCATATAGACACAAAAAGGAAGCCCTCATGGTACGGGTGAAACTTATGTAACTTTGGGCTCGACTGCCATTCAAGAGTCTGGTCAGGCCTACACTCGGCGAATGAGGGTTTTGTGGCCGGTAAATAATGATGATCATAATGAAATAAAAATTCGTAGAATAATAACAAAAATTTTCAATTTATTATATGGATTTGGATGAATAAATGGATAAAATCTCGAATCAATCAAAGAAATATATCACAATTTTGGTAAAAATGTTGTCGTTCACCGGGATATCGTCTTCGACGAATCGAGTATTACGTCGTCGGACGTTTGCTAAAATAAATACATCGTTTCGATGGATCGTTTGCAATACTTACATCCGAAGCGGAATCCGAATTGCTATCGGAATCGCTAGAACTTTGATTAGGTTGTTCCACACCCATCACTGAAAATAAAAATGCGACGATTAAACACAAATTGCAACATTATATAAACAATAAGGCGACGGGACTTACTAAATTAATTGTTTCCGGCCGTTAAGTCGGCATCATATCGGAATTAAATGCTCGTTTCAAAACTGATGGCATCTTCATATCTGAAAACAACACGATATTATTAATATTCGTAATAATGTTTTATATACAGTATTTATTATGAAGATTTTGTGAAATTTGTAAATTAATAACGGAATGATGATAAATTTTCTTGATAGAGTCAAAATAGAACGGTTATTGTACAATGTCATCGATTATAAATGATGGCAGGTTGATATCGGTCAAAAATTAAGCTATAGAGTAACGGGGTGTATATGATTTCAACGATACAACGTCGAATCGCATTCACAGCTGTGAATGTCAATCGGGATGTAATCGATTGCATTCCGAGTCGATGTGTCGGTTTGTATATGTATATTATTTATGTCGTTACATTGTAAAATACACGTCGATACAATGCGAAGCCTGTCAAATACATAGGAAACGTTGACAATACGGCTCTTAAACGAACACTTCTTTGACATTCGACTCAACGTAATGCAATTGTTATTCCGAGCTGCATCAACGGAATGATTGTTGACAGTTGACGTTAAAATATTTATTGCACTTCCTCGTTGTGTGCATTTATATGTTGTAATGAGTTTTTAGCACTGTTTTTTAGTATCTTGTCAATTGCAAGGCGTTGTTTACATCGACGATCCGAGGCGAGGTGTTACCGTAATCGGGGATATCGACATCGAAGGGTATGTTTTTAATCCGAGCGGAAGGCGGTGAGGGGGTGGGGCGGGGGCAAGGGCCGAGGGCAGAGAGGGCCGGTTACGGTTGCGGCGATGGGGCGATGGGGCGATGGGGCGATGGGCGCTGCGGCCTGGGGGAGGGCGGGCCTGGGCCGGCGCCCGCTCACGGCTGCATCCCAGCCGCCTCCGCCGCCGAGCAGCCGCCGCCGCCACCGACACGGCCGTGTTTACAAAACGCGCACGCCGCCTGCGCCGCGACCCGTCTCCCTCGCACCCCGCCGCCACTCCGCCGCGCGACCGAGACGGCTATACTTCTCGCCGTTCGCCGTCGCTCGTTCTACGCCGCTCAAAATGGCGAACGGCAGATGTTCCTCAATAAATTATTATGTAAAATTGGATCCACAACTGTGGCGCAGCCCGTTTGCGATCAAAATTTGGCGCCAATTTTCGATCGACGCCGGCGAACATTGAAAATAAATTAATGACCTACGACGAGATAAATCGTTAAAATGTACATTTAATGTTAAAATTATCTATTTAAAAAAAAACAATAACATTTAAAAAAAAAAAAGATAATCGGCACGACAATTCACAGCGAAAAGATACAAATTTATCTGACGTTTAAAAATACTACAATCCAATATAAAAATCTTCCATAGATAATGTATTTTGTCATTTTTTATTTATGGCAACATTTTTTTATGAAACTTCTATCTTTTTTGCAATGGACGTTATTTTATTGTTATCCCAATCAAACACTTCAACTCATTTGTAAGGCGGCTCGAATCCAATCGCGTTTTCCGAAAGGGGTCTATTTATAATGTAAAATATACCCCAAGTATTTCGGATTAAGATATTGCTAAATGAATTATTCTAAGAATAAAGATATTTTGATTTTTTTATGAACCAATATGACGCGTAAATAAGACGCACATTTGGCGATGTCCCACCGCAGACTGAGCGCACGCCGCTGACTGAATTCTCGCTACATTATACATTTCACTCGCGCTTGACACACTGTACTAAATGCGAGCGAGAAAAAACATCGCACTTGTGGCTACAGAAGCAAATATTGTTGTTATTAATTTTTTTTCGCAATTTATGAATTTTTCAATTGTGGAATTAATGGACTAACCTAGCCATCGGCATGGCTAGGTAAATCCATTTAACCCCTATGTATATCTCCTGTCACACATTTATTCGTGAATTATTTTCACTCGAAAATAAAATCACAGGATATGAATTAAAACTCTACTCGAGAAACAATTAAAAGCTTGAAAGAAATCCAGGAAAGAAAATCGAATTGTAATAATGAAACGACTGGATCTATTGTGGATCAATACAAAACCACAGCACATATAGAAACGTCTTTCATTGAACAATGGTTCAACATTCTATTGCATTTTAATACTTTAAATATCGATCACATGTTTTTTTTTTTAATATTATTATAATGTGATCTGCGCATTTTACTTTAAATCCATTACAGCATAAAGCTTCAAGATCCAGCGTTTCGTGATTATTGTGGAAAGAAAGTAACTGCTTTATGACTTGTATTACTCTTACCAAATGTATGAAATCAACTAATCAAAGAATTAATAAATATCCCTTTAGTAAAAAATAGTAAAGTGAGTATTGAATTTAATGGCGCAAAGCAACCCCATGTAATCGATAGGTTTGGGGCAAAATAAACTCGTAGGTTGACGTTTACGTTATCTGTCACTTTTCGCCATATGAGTGTCTTTATTATCATTTTTATGAACATACAAAATGGATATTACCCCGTTATTTAAAGCGTGCGTGAAGACGGTGAGAACCCGCAACAAAACGTTCGGAGTGCAAAACGATGCGGATAAAAACAGAATACTCAAAAACAAACCCAAATCAATATTTATGAATAAGGCTAAAGACATAACTTCCCAAATTACGCGGTTGAGGGATTTCTTAATGGAGAATCGTAGTGCTTATCTACATTTTTCGAGTATTGTTAACACCCGCAAGGAAATGAGCGATTTAGAACGAGATCAGATCGATAACGGTTCGCAGAGGATTATCAACTCGTGTTCGCACATAATTCAAGATTTTAAAAAGGAATGTCGCAAGTTAGGGGGAAGCACTCAAACTGTCGAATTCCGCGATTCAGTTTTGAAGATTATAGAAAGTTATTTGAAAGTCGTTTGTTCGATTCAAACGGAACAGAAATCTATTCGAGTCAAAAGAGCTTTAGATCTAAGAAAATTGACAAAGTTAGAAGTCGAAGGAAATAAAGACTATGCAATAGGAAGAAGGAATAGCGACGATGGGATGTATGAGTTTATAGATAATTTGAATAGACCGAACGATAATGATAACGATAACGATAACGGAAAGGAGTCGACACAAAATAATAATAAGAATATGTTGGAAATTGCTACTGAAATGGACGCATCGTCGGCGCCGGAGGATCATCAATTGTCCGCGGCGGAGCTCCAAATTTTCGAAGCCGAAAATGTACAATTGTACAACGAACTTAATAGTTTATCGGAAGAGGTCAGTCAAATCGAGAGTAAGGTATTACATATAGCTGAATTGCAAGAACTGTTTACGGAAAAGATATTGCAGCAGGATCAAGACGTAGATAGAATTTCGGGAACCGTGATGGGCGTCAATGAAAATGTTCGCGATGCAAACGAACAAATAAGACAGGCCATTCAAAGGAATGCCGGTCTTAGGGTATGGGTATTGTTTTTCTTATTGGTTATGTCATTTTCGCTGCTGTTCCTCGATTGGTATAACGAATGAAGATCATGTTTATATTTAATTTATGTAATAAATAAATACGGTGTATATAATTATTTTTGTTTTATTTCATATAACATATGTATATCCCATTTTATTTCTTAAAAAAAAAATTAACAACAAACTCCACAACGAAAATGGATCTTACACCGTCATTTAAAGTATCAAAAAATGTAAAGACAGAAACATTTCTCAACAAAGCGTTCGGATTGCAAATGATGCGGATAATAACTGAATACTCGATAAACCCCAATCAACTTTCATGTGTCGAGTCAATGACATAATTTCCAAAATTAAGGATTTAGGAAATTTGATAAATGAAAACCATATCGGTTATTTTAATTTCTAGAATTCTGCAGTTCAGTTTTTAAGATTTTAGAAAATTATTTGAAAGACGTTACTTCAATTCAAACGAAATGAAAATCCATTCGAGACAATAGCTACACATCTAAAAAGCAGTGGCGTACGGTGGTGTTGATGTTGGGTGTGCTGAATGTGGCAAAAAAAATTTAGTTTTTTTTTTAATATGTAATATCAATTGAGAAAAAAATACTTATAAAACTAAAACAGAAGGGCACACTTTACGATAGTTCCATTGAAAAAAATTGATGTCGTAAAAACGAAGAATAGAATTAATGTCTAAATGATAATAAAATTCATTAAAAAAAAACTATATTTTTTTTCCACATTCAGCACACCCAACATCAAGTCCACCGTACGCCGGTGCTAAAAAGATGGACAAATATAGAATTAAATGTGCATAGGATTGGGAACAGAGGACAATTAGACTAAGACAAATTACATGCCCATATGCCAAGGACGAATCCTCGAACCTTGAGAGTCGAAAAGTATAGCTTCGAGGCCATCCAAGAATACACATCTCGGCTCACTTATTCCAAAAAAGAATGCAACCAATTTGAAAGTACGAAGAAGAACCATGCTGGCAACCTGCACTACTTTGGATTTTAGTGGCATCTATGGAAGACTAAAGTCAAGCTTTACATGACCCTCATCAGGCCCGTCTTAACATATGGGTCTGAATGTTGAGCTTTGATAAAACAAGATAAGCGGCAACTGGATATCCTGGAGAGGAGGATTCTGAGACGAATATTTGGAGCCGTATTGGACGACGGAGAGGAGCTGGACTAACTATACAAGGATATACCGGTCACAGATGTCTTCAGAGTGGCCAGACTTCGGTAGGCCGGTCACATGTCAAGGATGCTAGACAGTCAGCTGCCGAAGAGGCTTATGGTTCACAAGCCTTCTTGTCCCCAGAGGAAAGAAAGATCAAGGCTGAGGTTGTTGGACTGTGTACTAAGCACCGATGCATCATTGAAACTTACGGGAAGATAGAGGGATGTGGCTCTTGCACTTATGATGACGATGATAATCATTGTAAAGGCGTTTTCTTTTCAAAATCATCGCATGGAGCTGTTAGAAGAAAGTGACGTAGATCATCAATCAATTATCGGCAATGCATAATAAATTTAGAGGGCAAACAAAAGAATCATGCTTTTGTATCATGGTGTAATCATGCTTTTGTAGATTCTACGGAACTATGAGGATCCAGACCAATTCAGTGATGTGTCTGCTACAGGAAGTGTACACCCGATCAGACCGTAAATTAAATACGAATTGGCCCTAGCCTCATCTGATTATTATTGTTACAATCCGCAAGTTGACAGTTTAGCTCCCGTGCTCATCGCTTGCGACCTTACCCGTATTTGAAGAGCCTAGATAACCTGGTGGACGACCGTCACAGTTCTGGCATCAGCGTTGGGATGAACGTGTCTCTCCTGGAGATCGCGTAGTGTCCTCCAGGTGGCATAGACCGGCCTCAGGATTAGAAGGCCACTTATGTATGTGTAACAATACATTTTTTTTAAATCCGTCATGACGGCTCATAAACAACCAAGTCGTCCAAAGAGGGTCTATCAGAGACCCCATGATATTAATGAATCCTTCGTCTATATCTCGACATTCTTTTTAGTATGTTTCACTCGCACTTAGCAGATCGTACCGGATGTGAGCGAGAAAAAATATGGCGCCCGTGGCAACAAAGGCGAATATTGGTTTTTTTTTCTTCGCAATTGCGTACAAAGGATAATGATTATTTATAATATTTATTCTTTAAACTTTTCTAGACAAATACAAAATGCTTGTGACATGTAGGATTTATTCGAGAAAAATCAAAATCTTGGGGTCCCCATTGGCACGGCTAAGTTGATAGTGAAAATTCCCATGCTGCTTATCTTGTCCAGAATGTATCTAACGTAACATTAACAGTTATCTTATGAATGAATTCATGAACTCCTCAATCAAAATTGACGTTTTATTAATAAGATGGAAAGGATCAAAAGGATTATAAATCAAAACACAACAGATTGTTGACATTTTTTAAAATATATAATTTTCACAAAACATACAAATACAGTATTTATATGCTGGAACACATCAGTCAAACAATACAATTTTCAATCTTACATTCATTTCGCCAAAATGTAATTTCACATTAACTACACGTGTAAAATATATAAAATATATATGTACAAGTTTAGCGATCATATCACCGTTCTGTTAACCACTACTAATGGAATATGTAAATATGTATAAGTTACTTAAAGGAAAATGCAGAAATGTGGTTCAAAACACAGATACAATATTTAAAATATATATGAAAAATAATTCATTGAAAAACTATCGATTGTCATTATTAGATGAATAATTTACAAATGATACGAGAATTAAATTAATGACGTGCATTAAATGAGATTATTATATATATTTTTAATTCGAAACGATTGTGTTGTAATCTCTGAATGGTATTGAACCATTTTAAGAATGCAGATTATTTATTGCTAGATTAATAAACACTGAGTCGCAATCTGCATTCTAGTCATTTATTATTTTTTTACGTTACGTTTTATATTGCAAGTGTATGTATCTAAAAAAATCAACACGATATTACGATATTCGGCAAAATGAATAAGTAAATAATTTCAATAATAACATTCCTGGATTAAAAAATAAATCATAAACATAATAAGTGAATGGGCATCGGGGACACGGCGTTATTAAACGCGTTGAATACCTCAGTAAATCGAGAATCCTTATAATATCTATGTACATAGTGATTGTAAATTAAAACAGATTTTTATTCATGTCGGAATATTTAAACATAATAATGGTAATATTCGCATAACTGGAATTCTTCTAAACAAAAATGCAATCGTCAAATTTCAACACAACACAATTAGTAACGTTTTAATAATAATAATAATATATGAATTACATTCATAATGAATTAATTTAGTTACGAAATTAATCGGCATCGCTATAGTTAAAACTATATTTGATGTTGGCTTTCGGGGAACATATTTTGCCCATGATTAGACTCTGCACGACCCAATCCGTAGATACCAACGGGATATTATCCTGGTTTGCTTTGTTTTGAACTTCGTGAGGGCAATCCCTTTCGGTGACGACGACGAGTCCACCTTTCAAATCGGGATCGTCCTCGTTTATTGTTCTGGTCTCGCCTCCGGCGAGTGTGCACACACGTCGCCAGAACTTAATAAACGACTCGTTATCACTACACAATACAATTAGATAATCTTTAAATGGCGTCGCACTTAATCTGTAATTTTTCTCCTTGATCGGTGACACCTGAAATAAATAAATAAATAATATTATCAATTCAATGAAAATAGAGGTGCCTAAAATTATGTCATTTTTTTCCTTGACTTGTTCAGGGATTAGTTGCACGACGACTGCCGTGTTTCAAGTCATGTTTTATGTCATACCGACTGCTTGAGTTTCATCAAAAGGTGATAAATATTACAGTACAGCTTCGAGACCGTCCAGGAATTCCCATATCTCGGCTCACTTATTACAAATAAAAATTAAACCCATTTGGAAGTACGAAGAGGAATCATGCTGGCAAACCAGTGCTATTTTGGACTTCAAATACATCTACGGTCGAGATTCCTCTCAAAGACTAAAGTCAAGCTTTACAAGATCCTCATCAGACTCATTCTAACATACGGATCTAAATGTTAGGCTTTGATAAAACACGATGAGCGACAACTGGATATCTTGGATATGAGAATTCTGAGACATTTGAAGCAACGAGGAGCAGCACCGACTATACCCTGTATAGGGAAATGGATGCTTGATACCAGCTAAGTGGACAAAAATCAATGGCTATCAAAGAGTCAGGTAGCAATACCAACCCCTAAGCCTGTCCTCGTACAAAAATCTTTTATTAGTTTGGTGGGATTGCAAGGGGATTCATTTTGAAATACTTAAATCTGGTCAAACGATAAATGCACAACTTTATTGTGAAAAACTTGACAGTTTAATGGCGGAAATAAAAAATAATCGACAATCATGCATACTGGTAAAATAAACGACCTCAGGAGTCAATTCATCACCCTTAACCCTTT